>UZAN01040047.1:51476-75353 GCA_900618425.1 Echinostoma caproni | reverse complement strand
TTTTACGTTAATCGCTTTACCTGATTCGATACCTGAGTAAATCACAACAATAACAACAACCATTAAACTTGCACCTTCGCTCTAAGTTTTTGGTTGTTGTCTTTCGAAAGGAGTAGCAGACGGAAAAATGAGAATGCTGGAAGAAGTGTCCGTGTGGTGCCAAATTCAGGCAGACTAAGATTGTGAAGAGAGCGATGGACTACACAAGCGCCATTGATAATGATATAACCGTATCACTCGGTATCTCTAACCCTCGACTAGACTGATCCCCACGTCCCCAGCTGGTAGCTTGATGCGTCTGAGTGCTCCGGTCAGGAATTTCACACTCTCTTCCTAGTTTAACCACTGGTGGATTTCTTCCACCGACTTCCTGGCTCAGCAAACATTGCACGTCGTAGTGGAGGCCTATCAGGTGGTATTCGTAGTACATGCTCAAGCCAACGTAATTTAAAAAGGTTAAACACTTACTCCGACGGTACCGTAAATCTCCCAAATCGGCAATCGCCAACGGTGCCTTCGGTATTCTCACTAAAACTATGCAATATAGGTCACCACTTACCTGAACCTGCACTAAACAACCCTGCTTGGTCTATTCTACTCCAAATATTCCTCTCGAGAATTTTGATGGACTAGGGAAATCAATATTCAACTTCGTCAAACCGTTTCATGATTGATCCATCCCGGATCGGATTAAATCATTTAGTAATTCCCCACCATTGTCATATTAAATTAAGCAAAGATTTCGTCGGCTATTAATTGCAATTATTTTTGTACACTTTGGAGATTGATATCCAATGCTGCAATATTAGTGGTTCATAGGTTTTACGAGGTCCTATTTAAATGTACTTTGACCATAAACTTAACTGTTTATATTTTCTATTGATTGATTGATTTAGTCCAAATTCCACAGGGTAATCGTTACTAATCACCTTTGCGGCGCGTTTTTTTTATTATCACAAGAACTCACCCGAACATCCCTATTCCTTACCTCCTCCCACTGTTCCACTTGCGCGCACGTATAGGAAGAAGCACAGCGAGATGCGTTTGCCAAATTGTTAGCCCAACAAGATAGTCAGGCACAACGTCTGCGACGTGAAATCGGCCTGATTGAACAAGAACTGTGTCGTCTGACTATGGCTGAGCAGGATCGGAAGGCCAAACGCACGGAAATCAATCAGCGCACACTGACCGAGCGTCGAATGGAGTTGTTGGACTTGTTATTGCAATTGAGCAAGGATCAGCGACGTCGTCAAAACGAATTGCAACAACGCTTGGTTAGTTTACTTCCGGACCTGTCGTCGTTTTTTTAACGGCATTTCCTTCCGGATCTTTTTGTGGTAGAAAGAGGATAACAAAACATACAATCCGATGTGAAGCAGGATTGTTTCTTAACCAGCTGGTCCAGTGTTTGGGATATTGGTGGTAAATCCGGGAATTCCAAAAAGTCCTCGCTAGTTCTCTCTAAAGATTAGCGCTCCGTCTCTCCTGAAATCGGATTCAATGTGTCATTCTTTTGTCTTGTTTCGGACACACTGAGGAACGAATAGACAAACAGGTTAGGATTGCCTGGTTCATCGCCCATTTTGATTTCCAGATAAACGAAAATTCTGCTTCATCTCTACCATGTCACATATATGGTCTGCCTCACACTGTCAATTTGCTTTCCAACATAAAATATCGCTCACTGCATAGTAAACATGAATTATATCGGAAAGAACAATTTTTGAAGAAGTGGCGAGCTTTGAGAGAATATAGACGTCGAAATTAATCTGTTGATCCCATGATTGAGAATTTGTGGCTGGGGGGGGGTGATACGCGGTTCGCAGAGAATTAACAAAACCAAAGTGGTTGAAAACCGTCATTCCTTAAGGCTGACTTTCTATCCACTTATTTGGCCGTCAGGTGAACCGTAGGAGCATTGAGAACACTGACGCTCTCCAAACACGTGGATGATTTCAATAGACGAGGGAGGAAAACCTCGACCCGCTTGTGGATTGCTGACTGCCCGAACAAATTCAGCTGTTTGATGTATCGCTTTACGTTGAACCCGATCCATGAGAGACGTGAAAGAGACCCCCTCGCAGACTTGATTGCAGTCCCCAAGATTAGGATGCACCGAAAGTTGTCGCATCATTTCTGATTTCAAATAGATTCCGTAGATGTGCATTGCTAATTACTCCCGCTGAGTCTCTTTTCCAATGATGGGTAACATATAGAAGCTATATGGAGAACTCCCATTGCATAAACAGTTTTCTCTTCCTTTCTATCTCTCTCACTCATTTGAATGGATAGCAAAAGTGAGACAACTGATGCATCGTTTGATGAACAGCTGTTTGTACCTTTTCCTATCCCAGTCGGGATTCGAACCGCCAGTTATAGTCAACACGTTAAGCGAATGGCTATAATAATTTACAGTCCTCTTTGGTTCGTACAAATTTACGGATACCGGGATCTGCGTGTTGTTGTTCTTAAGTGGGTCTCACTCTATGGGAGCTCTGGTATTCTTCACTGGTTTAATGCTTTCAATTTACAGTGGACGTTTTTGGGACCACCAAAAAAATGCACTGAACCATAGTTTTATCCTCGTTGTGAGCTATAATACAGATGTGTGTGTATCACAAGCTTGCGATTAAGTATTGTATCAACGCAATAGCAATAATTAGAGGTATGGAGGAATCGAGGTTCCGAAGAAAATGATATGGAAAACAAGTAATTACAGAGAATCAAAAGAACAAGAATGAAGGTAATTTGTCATTTGTTTCAGCTTACACTTTCCGATCTTTTGTTGTTTGTTGGTTATTGTCGGTTCACTCGCTACTACTGCTTGCAATCATCACAACACTCTCTAGTTGTTATTGAAGTCATTGTAGTCGAACAAGATGGAAAAAATGATGTTATTTCACCTGATTCGATATTTTTTACTGCACACTTTAATTACAAACATGTGGATGTACATTGGTATCCCCCTATTAGCCCATCGCCTAGCGTAAAGCTTTACAATGTGCAACCTTTTCCTCAGCTGTTCACCATCATCACCACCCCTTCTCTATGCAACTCTGTTTCCTCCCGTAAGTTGTAACTTGAGCTTCTCTCCATATCCCTTGGTCACATCTGATACTACAGATGGAAATGGAAAAGCGAAAACAGCAGGACCAAATGGACTATTGGCTGATTCAGTATCAACGATTACTGGATAACAAGCCTCCACAACTGGACATGGAGGTACGTTTGATGTGTGCACATGTGTGTGTTTGTGTGAAAGATGTTTGTGTTTTCCTAAGCTCATTAGCTTCTGTGTTCGGTAAGCCCCAAAGTAGCAATATAGCCTAAATAAAATGTTGCGGTGACCGAAATACAGCCAATTTCTCAACCGGATGTCTGTACGACTACCTGCTTATTTCAGTTGCAGTGTGTACAACCATTCAGTTCGCACTTTAGTGGTATTGGTTTTGATCGCGATCTGTCAGTATAGTCAAACTGTTCATACATCACCGGTGATGCCAATGAAAGTGAAACACAAACTGCCGAAGGTGACCTCGTCCATGATAATTTACTCTTTTAAGTGCGTCTGTGGCGCATGTTACATAGGTCGTACGGTAGGGCGTTTGTCTCAGCGCGTTAAGGAGCACCACCCGCGATCGTTAAGTCAGGGGAAGACTGGCTGTATCTCAAGCGCGATCGTGGGGCATCTCGTCGACACCGGACACAAGATCAAACCGGAGAAAGCTTTCGATATTGTTATCGTATTCCACTCAATCAATCGAAGGCGACCCGAGTTTGGACACTGGCCATGGCCGAGGCGATCGCCCTAACCTACGCGCCCAAAAACAGCTGGTGCAGGCGCTCTAATTGCCTTGGCCGGATGTGAAAACCAAGACAGATCATGACTTGTCACTTGACCCAGGTGGGGAAAGGTCACATTAACTAACACGCTAAACATTCCTACACACACACACACGCATACACCTCCATTACTCTCTGCCTCTGATTAATGACCTTAAATTGAGCCAATGGCTATCGTTATCTAAGACTTTTTCCACTATATGATATGTAGGAGCATGACTAGGAATATCCAAAAACAATCGTTTGCTCACCGACTCGTTTTCTCAAGGCTATCATGGGAATATTCAAGCGTTAAAATATGTAACGGACTTCGATTGACTGGAATGATTCACGTTCCCCTGATGCATAGAACTCAATTTGCTACAAGGGTTTCTATCTATCTTGAATACTGTACGATAACAAACTTTTTTTTCTATCTTTATTCGGTGTTGTCAAAACTTTATAATTTAAGGAGAATAGAGACAGAAGGTAAGCCGCTTACTGATCAAACGTACTAATTTTATGGCATAATTCATTGTCCAGTGAATGTGCTTGCATCGTTTGAATATCTTCAGAAACACAACACCCAAATGTGACAAATTTGTGGTGTATACCCAAGATTTCATTTCCAGACAGCAATGCACACCAATAGGCTTTTGTTTACAAGCAGAAACTATAACGTCAATGATGTGGGACAAATGATAGGAAGTAGATAGAGAAAAGAAGCAATTAACCTGTATTGGTGTGGGTAACTAAAAATTTAAATTTGAAAGAGTGGATGAATTTACAATTCAAGGCATCTGAATAAGTGCTCAAGAAGAAATCTGATTCACTTCGATCAACACTAGCGGGAATAAAATCCAGAATAAATAACACCATGATTGCTTATGCCTGGTAACACGATCCACTGAAAGATTTGATGTTATCAGTTGGTTGTCTCCTGACGAGCGCTTCCATACTATTAATTCACCGGGGTTTCCACTGATGTCCACTCCAACGAAAACCAAAACGTCTGCAACTGAATCTGATCATTGTTTTCATCGCTGTCAAATCATTTTAATTATGGTCAAATCATGGGTAATATACGTGATCAATACAGATTACCAGTTGAACCAAATTCACTGGAATCGATCCGTTGAAATCCACACTCGAATAAAATCCATCAATCATGACAGCTGTAAGTCCAGAAAGATGTACAAAAAATATGACAATCACCAGTCCAGTAGTGGCATAATGAAAGCAAAGTTGAAAAGTTTCATTGATTTGACATTAATCAACTTTTTGCCGGTCCAGTAGAAAAGTTTATTTTGAGAAGCAACAGTGAACAAACAACTCACATTCATTTGGTTTGAATGGTTGGGTGAAACTTGAGTAAAATTTGTAGAATGTTCCCACACAAACAGCATAGAAAAGTGCGTTCTCACGGAAAATCGTTTTTGATATGTTGTTTCACGTGGTCACATACATAAACAATCACAGTTTCATCAATCAGATCATGTCAGGATGAGAAGGCGAGTGACAGTCAGTAGCAGGGGGTAAGGAATCAAAAGTCCAATGAAATAACAATAGAGAGATGGGGTGTTTTGATTAAGAAAATAGCTGTATGTTGCGAGATAGGGATATAAAGCCAGAGGGATGACCTAACCAGGATACATTGGAAATCACCTGTTGAGCGTAGCCTAAAATCAGTGCGTCGAAACGGGTTATATGTGAGGTATGAATACTAATTCCATCTCCCAACCAATGACCGGTCACCAGGTTTAGGTGAGTAGGTCTTGGATATAAAAAGCATGTTTAGTAGACAAAAACCCCACAACAAAAGTATCCTACCCCCTAGAGTGTTGGGTCATACCTGCCTGTGTAGGCAAGATCATCATCATTTTCAAGAATCTAGACGGAAGTTAACCAAGAAGCTAAAATACAGAATTTTATCAAATTTTATTTCATATTCACTACAATTTACCAAAGAATCAGCGGTCACAGCTACTGGAGTATTGCACACATACACACACACCTATCCTGAAAAAACTTTGCTATTCAAATCCTCAATGTAATAGCAAATGAGTTGATTATTCTGTCATTAAATGCTACACATCAGGGCACAACTTGTAGGAAATTTTGGTTATTCAATGTTCATCTACTCACTGTCCAAAGATGCCTCCAAACCATGTTTGTTTGGTTTAAGTTATTGCATCTCGACATCGCTTTACGGTAAGAGTAACCAAAATACTTTCTATTGGATTCAAGTGAGGGCTGACGTCCGCACCACCATAGTTTTCATACCGCGAAATAACAACCCTCATTCTGTCAGATACGAGTTTTGACACACGGTATTGTCTTAGCGGAAAGTGGCCTCATAATAATCGTTCGAAATCATCACACAATCTATCTCATCACGTAGTTCTCTTATTTAATCCGGTTAGCAGCAGCATCATGCCTGTAATAGTTACACTCACCAAACCCATCTAACTTGAACTTGCACTGCTGATGAGATGTTATCTGTAGACTGCTCCTTTCTGGGACGACCAATCAGAACAAGGAGAGCCGAACCCGGGTGGTTAGTCGAAGTCACCAGCCAATCAAGAAGGTTGAAAGCAATCCAGTTAACTAATCGTTGTATATATGCGTTCTCATAACCTCTCGCTTTTATAAAAAG
Source organism: Echinostoma caproni (assembly GCA_900618425.1). Lineage (NCBI taxonomy): Eukaryota > Metazoa > Platyhelminthes > Trematoda > Plagiorchiida > Echinostomatidae > Echinostoma > Echinostoma caproni. Next base: position 68,875 of record UZAN01040047.1, on the reverse strand, counting down.
AACGATAACTTTTGCATAATAAATGCTTCCAGCTGTTTTCTATATCCCTGCCTGTGGAGTTCTATCTGGACCGGAAACGTTATTCGGAAAGTGATCATTTGCGAATCCAGTATCGAGATAATTGTATACAGTTCCAACACAGTCAAGTCAAAATGAAAGGACAATGCTTCCCAGCATTTAGTTTACTATTATTTACCTCTGCACATGACAAAATCCCATATACAGATTAAATGCTTTGTTCAAGCTCCGTGCGTCTCGGCCAACCATAAATGTTTTACTTTTGGCAAAATGTGGGATTTTGTGCCTTCTCACTTAGAATCTGACTCACCTGTGAGTAATTGTGTGGAATAATTGTTTTTTATTGATTTGAACTGAATATCCTTCGAACTTCATCTTCACGCACAATCCTCAGTTCATCGATTCAACCATACATTCGGAAGCACTGGACTCCAGTTTCACTCTTATTAGAGCTCATCAGTAGTGCATATGCACCGTCCCGTCCGGGATTTGAACTCCGGACCCATAGCATGGAAGGTGTGTGCGTTAGCACTGTGCCAACCAGCTCATACCATGGCTGAACCAAGTAGCCAATTCATGTTTTTTCAGGTGTCGTCCTCAGTGATAGTCAGTTCATTTTGGCCGGACAGCAACGAAGGGAGACAAAGATGATACACTGTTAACTCCAATTTCATCCAGGAAACCTTTTATCTCCTTGGGTTTGCACCAAAATGTTCATCAAAAGCATCACTTGATCTTCTACGCGTGACTCACGAAGTTTGAAGCCATATAAAGCAGCATGTGTTTAGCTTTCTCCGACAGCTTTCCTGGTGGCCAATCAGTTCAGTTATAATGAACTTCATCAGTCGTATCCATAGTGAATCTGCACCAAAAGCACAGACTGGCTAACACATGTACTCTAATTAAAGTCGTGAAAGGTATCAGTTCTGGATTTCTGGACATTTGTTGGTGGAATGCGACCTTTACTGACCCACGTGGATATTTTAGTTCCCTAAAAGTTAATCGAGAGTGATTAAGTCAACAATCTTCTGTCTCATCTGGTTCCAATTCAATACCATCCNACATGGACCCTGTGTCTTCGATCGACTTAAGTTTAGCAAGGCCTGTGCCGAACACGTAGGAGCACCCATTACCGAGTTGTTGAATTTTGTATTTCCTCTGGAACAGTGCCGGATTTCTTGAAGGTTGCCTAGAAAAGATCCATTCTCAGGAAGGGTTCTTCAAAGTATCGACCGATTACCTGTACCTCAGTTCTGTTGAGAAGTCTTTGAAGGAGTACTGTTGAACCGGTCGACTACTCTCTCTGATATTTTTGATCCTCTTCAGTTAGCTTATAAATATTCCTTTCCGGCTGCCCATCACGACGAGACTGCACCTTGACGTGATGTGATGGCTTACGCGCCTCAGTGACCCTGCGAGCTACACAGGATGGCTTTTCACAGCCAGAGATCCAATCATGCCTGAAAGGTCAACGGGTAGAGGCCAGATGAAGACCAGTCTCACAAGCCAGCTGCTTGAGCACCCCCTGGCTTCTTTCTTCTATCCACACTCGCCCCTGGAGAGGCCACTCCAGCAAATAAACACAGTGAGAGGCAGTTTACCGGTCAAAAAAACCCCGCTGGATGGACGTAGGAGCGGGGTACCTGGGGCTTCCTCTCGACGGTGGGAGAAGTCTTCGCACTTCATTGGACAGCTACCGCCCGCCCAAGCTGGGCAGCCCCCAGCCAATAAGGTGCTGTCCCGTCCACGTTCCGCTTGTCTCATTGGGTGCATGAGGCTAAGGGCTGATCCCGAAAAGCGGACCGAAAATCAACCCATCAGCGAACAACACAAGTAATCGAAATTCAAAGGCCTTGCGTGACAGGTCTGTAGAAGCTCCCACACGGGTGCTTCGTTCACGCTCTCGTGTTGGATTTACGCCCCAGTGCCTTGTGGGTCAGACTTTTGAGTCGGAGGCTCCGGCTCCGGGATCCCAAAGAAAAACCCCTTCATCGGTGTGGGTTACCGCGAAGTATGCCGTGCCCTAAAGTCTTGGGTACCCATTTGGAAAACAATCTTTCCCATCTAGTCCCTTTCCGGTTGCCGACGCCGCCGGCTTTATTGGTCATTCTGTGGTAGCATTTTCAGAAGTACTGGACCTGATCACCCCATTTTTCCCGATTATGCAACTGCCTTTGGTTCAGTTGATCGTCGCATTCTCATTCAGCTTCTTGCTGATTGCGGTTCAGAATCCAACATTTTCAACGCTCTTGTAAAGTGCTTATCGCTAGAACACCATTTCTCTCATGCAGTGATAAAGTTTTATTCTCTTTTTACGTTGCCTCTGATGTCTTTCAGGGTGCCATTTTGTCTCTCTTCTTTGTTTCCTTATCGATAAACAATCTGCCTGTCCCTACCAATTTCATTGCCTTTAAGTATGCTGACGATGTTGTGATTGAGTGCCCCTCCCCCCGAATACTGATGCATCTTTCTATCAACTACACCGTTTTCAGTTGATCCCTACACCCATTGCTTATGCCTAATGTTTCCAAATATACTACCATTTCCTGCAACCTAAAATCTGGCTCCCTTTATAAAAACATGTTTAATGAACTTGTCATAAACAGTCACAACACTCCCTCAGTCGACTAGATTTACTACCTCGACGTTGTTCTGTCCCACAATCTCGACTGAACTAGCCACGTAGAGAATGTTCATACAATAGGGTTCGTGAACGTGATTTTTACGCTTCAGGTCTAGAAAGCTTGGTGTTCCATAGATGTGAGTTCCAAATTTATGGTCGCATCCGTTCACCCTCATTTGCTGTATGTTTCCCGGTATTTTCTTCTGCCTGAAAGGATAAGATTTTACGTTAACTTACAGATCCACAAAAATCCTTTCCCAATGTAGAGGCAGAGCCGAAAATGCCCCGGTTGATTTTACTCTGCACAACCATACAGACCCATGTGAAAAAATATCAGATAAAATCTTGAACGACGAATATCACTGCTTGAACAGCGAACGTTTAAATCCATTTCCAACCCCTGTATCCGTTCCCATTATAAGCTCATCCCTGTACGCAACGCCAAATACGAAAGTAGCATCCTCCCTTTACTTGTCTACATTCTAATGAACCAGGTTCCGGTTATTAGAGGTCTGGTTAGTTCATTTAGTTATTTATTTATTTAAACTATTACTGTCGTTTTCTCGTCTGCAGTGCGCTGTCCTAATGGTTTAATCCCTTCACATTCTTTTGCGTCTTCCCACCCACCTACCGGTCACTTCCGATGTATTCTCGTGAGCAACGCTGAAAATTCACAATTCGGTTGCATAAACATTTCTTGACTGGAGTGGACTTGATCGGAGGAAGGTAAAGTTTGTAACAATAGGTAGGGTAATCAATTTGCACCCAAATAAGTACAAAGTGCTATCCCTATTGATTTTTTTTCTGGGGTTACGAAACCTGTTTGTCAATTAACACTAGTTTCACTTTTCTTGCAGAAAATCGACTGTGCAGTCCAATTTCCCGTTCACATTGCCTCTTCGACCGGTAACATTAAGCTATGCGAAACAATCATCAAGAGAGTGAAATGGTGTAAAAAAAGCGCATTCTCATTCACAAAACGACGTTTATCTTTTGTCCTTCCTCTTTCGGAGATTTACCCTATGAACACGGGTTCATACGTTGCCATGTCAAATGTCATAATGGACACCAATATTGCCTTTGTAACGCGTGCCTTGAGGTAGGCTGAAGGTTTCGTGACGTTCTTCCAAATTGATCAGTTAAACAGTTCAGCCGAATTACTCTAGTCGAGTATTACATTGGACATCGACCCACCGGTGATATTTCACGTATTACTTCATTACTTTTGTACCGTTTTTTTAAGTGTGACGTTAAGGTCAAATAATGAAAATTCAACTAAGATTTCAAAGAATTCCCTTGTCCACACCACATTGTGGGAAAATTAATGACCGTAAGCTGCAAACAAATTGTGTGAATTTCTTCCGAACGTTGAACAGTAGATAGATCAATCAGTTTTCGCGGAACACGCCTAATCGTTCTCACTCAGTTTTATTTGAGTACAACGTGCAATCAACTGACACACGTGCACACATACACACAAACACACACCAAAGGTGATACAAATATATATATATATATATATATATATATATTCTAAAAATGCCTTTCTGCTGGCTATTATTCCAACAGGGTGAGAAAATGCCCGTGTTTGTGCACGAAACAGAAGCCCGTTGGGTTTTCATTCTCTTTGGTGACCCGATTCGGCGAAAATAATCAATCATTGAATCTCAAGTCAAGTAAAAAGGACACCAAATGGACTCAGTCTCGTAGCTTACCAATTTTGCACTTGTTGTTCATTTTTCCATGGAGAGAAACATTAACCCAATGAAGCGCTTTATTCCTGCGACTGAAGTGCAAAATAGCACCAGGTCCTAGATAGAACACAACAGTGATCGTAGTGATATGCCAGTTATCAAGAATAAATCTATCACCTTGCTTTATGGGGTCACATCTGTACGTTTGCTGCGTACTCGTTTGTGAATCTTTCAACCAGATATGCTTCCAATATTTGGCAAAAATGAACATACTAGTATAGTACTGACATCAGAAAATCATGAAGTCCCGCATATTTTACCCAAAATGTCTTTTACGTGTTTAGCACACATTATTGTCTCGGGAAACTGATCCAAATATTGATGTGCTGTCTCTGTTCGGTAACAGTTAAATTTTCTTGTTTCGTATTGTCTCCCCCACAGTAGTTCACTTTTTGAGGAATTAGCCGATTCGGAGATTGGAAGACTTGCACGGTAATGCCATTCTCGGAATAGTGTAGATTGGTGTGTTGGACAATCTGGTTGGACCGCAATTGATAGTTTGCTGCAGAGACCTCAGTTTTCCTTTAATAATGTCTGTCAGTCGCATCTTTCAGATAAATAACATAACAAAATAGCCCAAGACGGAACAAATGGAATAATGTATTCGATTGACATATCGAGAGGTGAAATAAACCTTGAAGAACAAGCCTGTTTTCAAGTCACACTTAATCGTGCCCATACACAAAAATGGTTGCACTGAACGACACGGGAAAGGGAATGGTGAATTACAATGTGTGAACTTCCAATCGGACTACAGCCGTGAGTGCATACGTGCGCGAAGTCGATTACAGCTTTGAATGTTTGAGTGGCTTCATGCGTGTTGGGTCAGGAAAGTTCCGATGTTCGCACAATTGTTTTTGGCGCATACAATGGATACGGTGAATTCGAATAGCTTCGTAAATTGATCGTAACGTACTCGCCACACCAACAGAATGATTTAGTTCATTAAGTTGGGAAAACGCCACTCTTGTAAGTTTCTGAATTGTTCCACTGCTAAACTTAGCCGCGAAGTTCTCATGAAGGCGATCGGATGAACGCCCTAGGTGTGCAGCCCATGTAACTAAAACTCTGTGCCCGACCTCAGCATTGCGGGCCCGGTTGTCCCACCACGGGCGTTCATCGTTATCTAGACACCGTTGATTGAACACTTAAAGTCTACTTTTGACCTTTTCCCGTATAAGTTAAGTTTATGCACCCTAAGCAGGACTGGATGAACAAATGCAGTATACGTTTAACCCTTCACAGGCAGTTTGATGTCTCAAGTTGGCAAATGCCAATCAAACCTTCGTTATGCGAGACAAAACGTCAAACATAATACGTCCTTCAGATGAGATACAACCGCCCAAACAGCAAACTATCTGTTGACAAAGTATTGAAAATGGGTTCTCGTAGCTCGGGTGAACTGAATCCCATTTCGCCTGTTCGCCAAGCTTGGCAATTTGTTTGCAAACGTTTCCCCAGCCGAAGTGACATCATCAGTGCTTATGGTCTTCTCCACCGACTATTTTTGTCCCTTGTTCTAATTGTTTTCTACTCGGTTCGCCGTTGAACTGCTGTGAGAAGGTGAGAGTGGGAGAGATGGAGGTTGTCTATCCACCCTGAATGCACCTTCGATCCGTTCTCAGGTCACGGCGTGACCTTTTTTGTTGCGTCATTTGATCCCTTACTTGCATTGGCGTGTACACGTGATTCAGCTCGATGTGTCTGAGTTGTTTGAAGAGTGCCAAGCTTCGAGAAATTCTCTAGCGTGCTTTAACCGGGCTTGGTCGATAATTTTCACTGAAGCGAAGTCAAACTGATGTCCTTCTTGATCTTCGTGTAGACAAATCAACGATAGTGGGTCATGTCTCCTGACTGCCAATTGGTGATCACGGATTATTGTTGACAGTTTTCTTACAGTTTTTCCGATGTAGTGTTTTGAGCAGTTCTTGCAGTTTATTTTGTAGATAGCACTGCTCTTTTACTTCTCCATTGTTCTCTCCTTTGGTTTTCACAGAAGTCTCGTTAGACAGACGGTAGCGACTTGGAGTCCATATGATCTGAGCTTACTGTCATTTCCGAAACGTCCTTGATGTATGGCAGGGTCGTTCTTATTCCCGATTCTCCGTCGGTTGTTTCTATTTTTTATTTGAGTCAGAGTTCTTTTGATGAAGCTGCGGGTGTAGCCTTGCTAGCCGATACTCTGAGGATGTATCTTTCTTCTTTCTTTTAGAGTATATCTGTGCCGCAGTGTGTTTGGATTCTTCCGGACAAGGTTCTAACACAACATCTTTTGTGACTATGTGGATGTTTACTTTGAAGTTTAGGATTTGATTAGTATGCGTTGCTTTGCGGTAGACCGTTGTCTCCATTTTTCCTGATGGCGTTCTGATGATCAAGATGTCCAAACGTCCCAGTTGTTTATCGTTCTCGGTCTCCATTGTGAACTTGATGCCACTGAATGAGTTATTGATGATGTTGCATGTTCTTCCTCGTTCCGACTTCTTCAAGATGACGAATGTCTCATCAACGTATCGGAGCCAAGGTTTTGGCATTATTCTTGGTAGTACCTCCTTCTCCAGCTTCTGCATCACGGCTTCGGCTATGAATCTAGAAATTGTTGATTCCATTGGTGTTCCTTTCAGCTTTTCGTAGTTTTCACTCTGATTCGAATTACGTCTGCATGTATAGTTCCATGAGTTCGCAAATTGCACCTGGTTTCTTTGGTTGGTGTTCAGTTATCAACTCCCTTAACGTGGACCTTGCTAAGTCCAAGTCAATCGAAGTGAACAAAACGGTGACATTGAAAGAGACCATTATTTCGTCTCCTTCGATTTCGACAGTTTTGAGCTTGTCCAGGAACTGCTTTGAGTTCGTGACGCTATACTAGTGTCCAGTCGTTTCCATAATTCCTTTGCTAAATTGTATGTGGCTGTTCCTGGAAGGGAGACGATCGGCCTCACAGGAATTCCTTCCTTGTGCACCCTCGGCAGTCCGTAGAATTGTGAGATAACCGAGTTTTTGGCTCTCATTCTTCTTACTCCTCTTTGGTTATTTGATGCAGTTCTTCCAGTTGTTTCAGTGCTGTGTTGATTTGGTTCTCCAGTTTTGCGGTGGGGTCCGTGTGGATTCTGCGGTGGGTGTTTGTGTCTTGGAGTAGTTCCTTAGCCTTTTGAATGTAGTCAATTTTGTCCATAACCACAGTAATTCGTCCTTTATCCGCTGGGAGGATGACAATATATTCGTCCATCTTCAGTGTTTTGAGTGCTTTGTCTTCGCGGTGTGATAGTATGCTGGGTTTTATTTTTCGTATCAGAACTGGGACGATTGTTTCTTGGAAGGTTTCGCATCTTCAAGTATCGTGGACGATTTGAGAGTCTGTTCCAGTTCCGCTACGTATTCCATGTTTGTTGCATTTCTGACAATAATGGTAAATCCTTTAATGAGGATTCGGTTTTCATCATAAACTATATCCACTGTATTACTTCTTCATTTAGTGTGAGATTGAAGGCTGGGCAAACCCAGTCCTGTAGAAACATTTTACACCTTTAAGGTGCAAGTCGCATGACAAGCATGGACACCATAGCATGAAAGCTCTCCGGAAAAACCTGTAACTTATCTTTATCCTCACTTAGCATTAAAATAGCAGTCGCATAGTACACAAAAATCAACATCGCGATACTCGCACGAGGGTAGGACTGTTTCCAGATTCTTATTCATTACAAAGTTGAATAGAAAAGGAGATTGAAAGCACTCTTGAGGAACAGCGTTTTCTGTGTTGAACTCGGCGAAAACGTGCCATAATCTCGGACTCAGCTTCGGTATTTGGTACAGAGGAATCCCAAATGGGAAATTAACATCTCGGATACATCGTTCAGGGTGAGGTAGCACCCAAATATAGCGCGGTCAATCGATTACATACTACTAACGATATCATTCAAGCATGAGCTTCTAAACTTATTGTTACATGAAACTCGAAATAACAGTTTGGACGGCGGGGAGTTCAGTAAAGATACACCCAATTTATTAGCATCTCCTTGGGAGCCCAACTTCCCAGAAAATTCATTGGGCTAGTTTATATAATTCCCGATGTAATGATTGATAATAATCTGCAATCACAACTGAAATTTTTCTCTAATGAAATAATTACGAATTTATAAAGCATGTACTTTTAGCTATCATTTTTAGTAGTTTATGGGTATTTGACACCCAAGTTAACAATGCCTTGATCAGGCGATTTTGAAGATGGTAACCTAATTCACTATTTACATTCGAATCATTAAAGCTCACAGTGACATGATTTAAGATGTATCATCCGAAAATAAGATGAGATTGGATCCTACTTTGATGACCTCATGAATAAAGTGGACGAAATGAATTGTGAAACCATCTTACAGAATTTGAGAATCAATCACAAGCGCATAAAAATAATACGTCTCTAAATAGATCATAGGTCGTAGTTGTTCTCTGGGAATAGTTTTTTCCCAACAAATGAAAACGAGTCTTCCAATCATTTTCAAACTCTGTTTGTGCCCCGATGAACAAAGTAGCTGGAAAAACTGACTTGATTAATAGACAAAGTAATAAATCTTTTGTTGAAAAGCGAACAGGACGCAATCACTCAACCGACAGAGTTAACCGTTAATCGAACTCACAAAATGTTCTCCTGCTTAAATCAATCTCATTCGCTTTTTGGATTAAATTAAGTTATTGAGCACCGATTTGCTCCCAAATTTACAGTTTTGCATATTTATTAATTTTTGTTTATTGGAGGAATTCAATACCTCATTAATAACCATATTCGGTAAAACAGTACGAGAATGCCAGTTTTTTGGAATTCCCCAAGTAGATTTGACCAAGTGCTACTGTCTCGCTGTTGCAAGCGCAGCTTATTCACCGAATGTAACACGAATGCCAACCAGATTAACAATCATTTTTGTGTGTATAGTTCAATATGAATATTTATTTGATGCCTTTTATTTTAGCTTGAATGTTTCTGGTTGAAAACTGTTCGCAGATTCTAATCAGGTGAGCGGGAATGTAAATTGGCATATGGGAAAGATACGATTAGGGAGGAAGTGTTTGTGAATACTCGCATGTCGAAGTATTGAGTAATAATTCAATTTTCTGTCCAAACTGAAAGGGGTTAATTTCCCTGAGGTGAAGACTGGACAGTTGAGCAAACAAAGTTTGTGTAGGATAGATGGACAGACAGACAAACAGACAGACAGACAGAATTTCAGACAATCTGAGTGAAATGAACGCTCACAAACAACGATTCTCTATATTAAAGTTTTGAGTGTGTTATGCAATCACACCGTTATCATCACCCCACACTCGACATCGATCATACAACCAGACAATTAAAAGACAAAATCCAGAAAGAAAGAGTAAACTCAACGGCCAAAAGATGGTGTTGAACAGGGTGCTTGGTCCATAGAATTTGTACAACAAGGCCTCGTCTTCGTGATCCTCATGAGTATAACAAGTGAACCGACCGTGTCTACGGATCAGATGAGTGAAGCGCTGAACCCAAGCCTGGTTTGCCGCGTTCTGTCGATGACAAGAGCTGGTCGCACACTGAAATCACAAAATGCCAAAAAGGATGAAATATTACACAATGAATGTGAGGGTTATCATTTGATTTTCGTTCTAACACAGAAACTGATCAAATAATTGATTCTCACGGTATGCTTCATGAGGGTGACAGGTTTTTCTGTCCAGATTCAGATAACATCGTTTCAACTAAAACATCGCAATCTCTTATAAACAACATAGATAATGGCACCAAAGTTCATCTAAATATACAGTTAACCAGTGCTTCATCCAGCTGAAGCTCAAAATAATCCACCGGTAAAGTGAAAAGAAACGGTGTTTAATACCTAGACGGTAAATGCCGAGATTAACCCATTCGGTTATTCACAGGCAACAGACACTGTTGATGACCTGGTGTGTGCGTTTCACTCCTTGGAAGATCATTACCTTCCCACTAGTTGGATGAATTTAAATGCGGTGGAAATGTTTATGATAACCAACAAAGAGCACTGGACAGCTGTTTCGTCCTGTTTGGTACTCGTTAGCAGTGTTTACTTTTTCCGCGTCCGTATCAGAACACGAATCGCGAACTCCTTGGTTGGTTCTTCAAATCCTCACTCCTGAGTTACACAGTCGACGGTTGTCACCTTGTGCAAATAGCCCAATCAACTAAGACGATGAATGTTTGGATTAGTCCATTCTTTTATTCACAGGCACGAGACACTGGTGTAAAGTCTAACCAAAAGTAAAGCATTCGGAAACCAAGATTATTGCGTCCTCATTTGGGTTGTCTCCTTGGAAAAACGTCGATACGAATGAATTTCTTCTGCGGGAGATGTGAGAAGATAGGGCCACTGGGGATCCCTGCGGACGGTTAGATTACAGCAAAATGCACTATAACCATGTCCGATGTGATTTAGCAATGCTTCGGGGAGCGAGTATGACCACATTAATTGCGGAACTTGAGTATACGTTCTTAAACTCAACCCCCGGGTCATATTCATTTTCTTTCACTGCGGACGCTCCTGTGATTTTAAAATCCCTCGGTAGTTATGATCTCCAGCGACGCAATCAAATCGACACCAATAGTCGGATGGTGAAGACAAAGAGAACAAAAACACAACAAAAAATGCATCTTAAAAACAGAATCGATTTCATAATCCCGGACGACAACCTGGAGTAATTCATTGTTTCAGCATAACAGTTCACAATCAGCAACATTGAGGAGCACATTTGCAGTTTAGGAAAACTATATCTGACAAAGATAGAAATTAAATGAGTGGATCTAATCGCCCTTCCCACCGGTAACTATTGCATTTAATTGGCTGCCAAAATATTTCGTGATATACTGCGGGGAACAGGTAACAGGGAGATTGAGTGTGATTTTCACTTTGTATGTAATAGTTGGTGTTTGTGGTACGGGCGTCAATCAGTACTACCTAAAAGAGAGATTGCGAGCATCGCTAAGCAACAAACGTACAGGATGGAGAACAGTCAAATTTACCGCGGTCAATCGGACAGGCCATGTATATAGATACTGAAAGAGAGAGAGAGGGCAATCCGTGGAGGAGTTAAGGTCAGCGTTATAGTCAGTCATATACAACTGCCAAATTAGGAGGGAGAGTCAGAAGAAATCAATCAGGATTGAGTTGGAAGAAAAGGTTAACACGAAAAGAGGACAACTGAATTTGTCATCTGACAGAGAGTTTATCGAGCTACTCCTCCGTTTGACTACCATAATCAATTTCGGACGTTAGTAATCTTGGCGTTTGAATACTGCTAGAAGGTAGCTCTTATAAGGATTCGTGTAGTACATGGATTTTGACCTATGTCTGTCCAAAATCTGTAACCAATAACGGAAGTGAAACTTAAAATTTGACTACATATCTGAAGATTCCTTCTTTTGAGTTCAAGCATGTAAGACTAACATAGTTATACGCACGCAATAAATGTGGCTTGCGAATTCCTAATGTAAATCTCATTCCCTCGATTTCCCAGGGATCCCAAAGTATAAATTTATCGCACAGTTACTTCAAACCGGGTTGTGATTACCTGTTTCCTTTTTCATTTTTATAAGAAATTCATCAAGTTTGATCTGTTTGATCAAGTATATTACCCTTTTCATTATTCGTTGCACAACTATTTTTATAAAAATGACAGCCGATTGAAAAAGCAACCACATGGACGAGGAGGCTGCCCCATTGCTTAAGTGACTGGCAGACTGACTGACTGGTTGACCTTTCAACAGAAATAACCCATGTGAATGAGGATCGTATTACCATATCACGGTGCAATGAACAACACTTTGACCAGTCGATGGCATCAAATCGTGTTTTCTGCCATTTCTTTTAGTAGAAATCATGTCCTATTAGTTGTGAGACTTTTTCATGGACTCCAAATAGAGACTAAATTCACTGTTTCTAATCTGACTTTGTTTATTTGTTTATTACCGGTTCGGCAAGCAAAAGGCTAGCTTAGATACAGAACAGTGTTTTATGAGTTACGATGTTTCTAGTGAAAAGCATGTAAAAACAAACTATCAGCACATCATTCGCAATGCAAGCTAGTGGTGATACTGTAGACAAAACCTCACTAGGCATTTTCAGTTTCTCATTCACTGGCATGGACCTTGGGTAATACTTTTTCCCTTTTTCCGCTGATCACATCTTTACGGCATCCAACCTCTCCACCCGCGGTACGATCAGTAGTTCATGCTCATTTTATGGATTTGAACTTAACATCCAACGTATGCCCTAGAGATTTGATAAAGTTGAACTCTGCTCTTCCAAATATTGTTTAGCAAAGTATCAATTGATCACCGATTGCGTGGGGAGTATTTTTTAACTTCGCTTTATGGCTTTATTATTGGCGCTGTTCCTATTCCATGGGACAAAATTTATTATCCATTTGATTCTGTTCTGTTTGGCTCATATCTAAGGAAAGATGACACAAGGTGACTATAATCACCGAACCCATGTATCCCTCCAAATTATAAGTTATATTCCTTAAGACCTTCCCCCTCCCTCTAAAAACCTGACTGAGATTGATCACAACTGCATTCAGCATAAAGATTTTTAGTTTCCACCAAGTGATATCCATTTTAATTCACGCATTTCATCAGCTGTTTGAACAGGTGATCACAGGCCGGTTAACAAAAGACACTGCGGGTGTTAACCGAAACTTCGTTCAGGAAGTCACTGAATAAGCTAGTCTAGATGACCCTTCAAATGAGCCTGTCAAGTAAGCCTATTCGTTTAGTTCTCTAATTGCACCCAACAATTGCTATCCTAATTGTATGAGGTGACAATCATTTGACTGACCCCAGGTGATATTATTCTGTAATAGATGTCGTCCTATGTATAGCAGATGAAGCGTGAACTGGAAACCTAGAAAGCACTGTAAAGCTGTTTTGACTTCATTAAGTCTCATTAGCAGTGCGCGAATCCGTCGACCCAACTGGGGATCGAACCTTGGGACCTCACATGCAGGACGCAAACATATTAACTACTCCATCACCAGTGGATAGCTGACTAAACCGTTGATCATTTAGCGTATGAACGATATTGCGCAACCTATCTTTGCGGGCTTGTATTTGTTGAGACCGAATCGGGTGAAAACAGCGGTATATTGCTTACTAGCGTTTCCCTCCACGCTTCGTTTTCTCCATCCACAACGAAATCTACCATGTGATTGAGTCAAGTCCTCCACTACTCTCATGATAATAATCTTTCCTTTGTTGCACTCGTAGCATCAACTACTGCACTCAATCAAACGACCAAATATGATATAATGGTAAATTATATCTTGTAGGGAAAAAGCAAAGCAGGGAGGGAATAGCCAAAAATCACTGCTCAGCTGTTTTGCTCTGAGGAAACCTGAAATTCCGTCATCAAATGAATATAAGTTATTCTGACGAATTCTTTGATTGAACCATTTTCGGTCTATCAGACACGACTTATTTGACAGCAGGAATAGGAAACTGTTGTTGTTGTCGTTACTATTGTTATTATTATTATTACTGTTGTTGTTGATGTTGTTTCGGACACACCTTTTTGGTGGTGGGGGGGATATTCCATTTGGCGGTGTGAGGCCAGTTTGATGAATGATCCGAATAGATATCAAGTTTATCGTTGCCCTCACTTTCTTAGTTATTCATTATAATTTGCATGGGTCGGGTTAAGTGTACCGAGGTATTCCTTTGTGAATCTATGATTAACTTTTATAAAAAGTCAATATGAATCGAACCGTGGAAGCTTTTTTATTTTGCTGCAATCAGTGAACGTTTCAAGTGTGTATTGATAGAATGTGCTCAGTGTATTGTGCGGGGCTGGTCGGGGGGATTACAAGGACCCACTCATGACTAATGAACAGTGGTATTCTGACCACTTAACACGTCAAACCTATCTCTCGTGAAATGTACACGTTTCTTTATATTTTTCTTGTTTCTACGTTCTGAAAATGATTAGAACACGAGTCATCGGTTAAACTGAAACACATAACTGTTCTTGATTGAGGGTTTTGGGGAATACAAGAATAAAGGAACTTATGTATACGGCAACTTTTTACAGCAGTTCTACTTGGTAAGATATTACTTATTCGAAGGAATAGTATTCATACAGTTGATCAGTTTCAATCAGTGTTTTTTTCTCACTAAAACTCAAGCATTGTTCTAACTGTTCTCCACCTACCCACATTCAAAACGGATGAGGTCGTGTGTTCCACTGTCAGTAACTTGCAAGGTTCTACGCATTTATTTTGACCTCATGGTCTTGCCTTTTGGAAATAATATGTGATTTGGATAGTATACCGTAAGCCTCCCGTATATTTTGAGGAATAAGAGACGTGACCTCTGAATCTTGATGTGACAATAACACCCTAAACTAGGACAACAAGAGTTGTAAACTCCTTGACTGCACAGTGAGAGAACATGATATGTTTAGTTAGATCTCACCGTTCGGTGTGAAGAGGTAGCCCTTTATCTGTGTCGTATTCATATACTGATTTTCAAGCGTGACCATCAAAACGAAACTCATGTGTCAACCTTAAGCATTGCTCCTTTGATTACTGTAACTGACGGAGGATCGCAGTCCCCATGTCAGTGCTAAAATGACAATTCCTTAGCACTCACAGTAAGCCTAAATAGACACGATTTCTTATTTTCACCTTTTATCTTGATTCAGTTAACAGTTTAAAAAAACCAATACTCAGAAAAACAGCTTTTTATGAGAACAGGCAATTTTAGCCCCGGAACATGAAGTATTCAACTACGTGTGATATTATATTGAACCTAGCTAAAGTGAATCTGTCTACCACCAAAGCTCAACGCAGTGACTGTGTTGAACTCTGGGACTTGCAGGCTTCTGGTGCATTTTAGACAGCAATTTAACTCGCTTAATCACCACACTATATATCAAAACTGATAGGTTTCAACCGAATAATCATTGTTTCCACAAAAGATACGCCTGCATTTCGGTCGCGAGATCCCCAGTTCAATCCAGATGGAGGTTGATGCTGTCGCATTGCAGATATTACCGAAGAAGAATGAAACATCTTTACGTCAAAGCTCAGCTTTCCATTCAGCTTGCATCCGTGACAACAACAACTACTACTACTAACTTATTTCAACACTTGCTTTCTGAGGGGAATCTTGCCTCAATTGTGCGTGTGTTATTCAGGACTTGATAGGCAATAATTCGCTTGAACATTGATCGTTTGGGCTAACCTTGTAATCAATCTTTTGGAATGCAAATCACAAATTCGATCTTTCATCTCGAATCACTTTGGCAAGTCTCATCTGGTGTATCTCCATCTATCCAAAGCGTCCAAACAAGTTTTAGATGATGGGTTCCTTACCAAACTTCCAAATTTGGGACTTTTTCATCGTGTTTTATCACTTCAATAAGAAATGTCTTGGAGTAACTGGTTAAATCTCAGTTCGTTTAAATGAAGTCATTTTGAGAGAAAGTACATTTCCATCCAGTGTCCCGTGCCATTGCTCATACTGCAAATGATGTGGAATGATTGTAGCTCGGGAGTCGAATGTTAGTGTTGGTAAGTTCTCCGATCTGGAAGCGTTGTTCGCAGACGTTTTGTCGCTAACCTAGGCAAATTCATCAGTGTGAAGTCGTACTGATGATGTTGCCTAGCTTGGCTACAAAATGTCTGTGGACAACTTTTCCAGGTCAGGGAACTCACCAACACCAACAATGCTCGTACTCTCTGCCTTCTGTTGTATTTTATGGAAAACTCCCAATCTCATTCTTACCGTTTCCGATTATGCGTTCTTCTCTTTTTTACATCATTTTCCGATCTTTCCCCATCGCCATCACTCACCATTGTGCTCAGTTTATTTTTCGCGGAATTACTACCCGCTTCAAGCACTAAAACCATAACATTTAAAATAACATCAAACGTAGCGAATTATGTCTGTATTACGCAACCGTAGTCTCCGTGCTCCAAAATTGCATTTACATTTGTTGATCAAACTCATGCAGCACCCTGATATTAATCATATCTGTTTCTCGGGATTTAATATGATATTGCCCCACATCGGACACAACATGTATGAAGGAATATCCAATTAAGCTATTGCTTCGATTAGTTAAAATGTACGATATCTCGATCTCGACGGTGGCTGCTGGTAAACCAGTCGTAAACCAACAAAGCGCAAATAAAAAATACATTAGAATTTGATTATAAAAATGCCTGATACGGATGTTGCACAAACATTTTGTTCATTTTCTATTTGCCCTTCTTTATTTTTGAGCATTAAAGTCAGCCATTTATTCATGGAGTCAACCAATCTGACCGTCAAACAACCCTTGCTGAATTCCTCTTATATATGCCGCACTCTACTCAGTGATGACAAATTTCAATGTAGCTAACGTATCCCTGATCTTAACACAGGGAACAGTGTTCGAGTATATTAAAATCTCAACCGCTGAGCAGTTACTGAATAAATTCCACATTGGACTTGACCATCCAGAAACTATATAAATGTGAAAAAATAGTTACTAAAGTCTACATTTTTGTGCGATCCTAACCCTTCTCCGTGAAAAATATGACTTTTGTGAAGACATCTCGAGAATGACAGTTATCGAAAACTTGCCTCATTAGTGTACCATACTTTTGCCTTCAAACAATCATCTGGTACAATGAATGAATTTTTATGCTGCTTTGCACATTTGGTTTTAATTCTGAGATGAAACTTTCGAACTACTACAAATTTTATCGTGACACCTAGGGTTGCGCAAATTCAAACAGTGATACAAGAGAACCAAGAACATTCCAATAGGAGATAAAGTTCGGAATAAACACACTCTTCACACCCATAACTATCGGCATACAGGTATGATACTAGAAAGTTAAATGTATTACCAAAATGAGAGTCATCTTGCCTTAGTTCAATCAACACCCGCACACTCTTTAATAATGTATTTCACATCCATGGTTCTATAGTTGGCGTTCAATTCGCTTAACTCCTATTTTAA
>UZAN01040047.1:15201-50578 GCA_900618425.1 Echinostoma caproni | reverse complement strand
TGATCCTGACTGTTTTCGCCAACTTCAAGATTGTCCAAATCAAATTTTTCTTTGATCTATCCCCACCCACCTCATCTTTGATGCTGATTGTCGACAAATGTTTGGACATTCTTTTTAGCCTTAAAACAAGCACTCATTATCACACCCTTTTGAGTAACCAGCCTGAACTTGCTGCTAACGGTATTATCATCCCCAAAGCTGACTCTATCAAACAACTTGGAGTTACTTTGTCAGATAACCTTTCTTGGTCCAAACCTGTTGAATACATTTACATTAAGGTTCTTAGACTATCCTTCTGTGCTTTTAGGTTTAAAAAGCTCGGCGTTCCACTAAATTTTATTCCTAAATTTGTAATCGCGTGCATTCTTCCACACTGGTTGTACTGTTCCCCGGTATTTTTCCCGGTCATAAGGAGAAAGACTTTATTCCCCTTTCCTAATCTCCTAAATTTTTTTCCCATTGCAGTGGCAATTCGAAGACCGTTTGGTTGATTTCATTGTGAACAAGCATTTCGATTAGCGCGATAGATTTTTCAGCCATAATACTGTCAAATGAATAACACTGCCTGTATAACCATCTCAACAAATCGGTGTCTCATCCGAGTGCGCGTTCCAAGTTAATGATTCGCTGTGCAAGTACCACCACATACCGAAACAGCATCAGCCCTTATTTCGCTCTTATCTTACTAAACCGAGAACACAACACAAATAACTCAGAAAAACAACTGTGACATTAATATTTTCTCACATCTGTTTTTTTATTTAGTAAATCTATAATTATTTTCCGCTTTAAAGCTTAACATTTTATTCACTGTAACTTGTCGATCATTTCGAAAATTCATCCTATTGGGTGCATAAAGCTTAACTTGACTTGACTTGACTTAACTTGATTACAGACTTAGTGATTCTCCCGTTTTGATTGATCGCAAATCCGATTCCAACCAGTGGGTCACCTTAACCTGGTGCCTGTAGAATAAACCCCGGTCGACATGGAACCATTAAAATCCTACAGGGTCCCACGATCTGTATAACCGCGCCATAACCGCCATAACCTTTTGCATTCAAGCACAGACAATAAACAAGTTGTGGTTTAGATGAATGTTCGCGCTGTACATCAGTCTCGATGACTATACGGCTTATTGGACCACGGACGTTCAACTTCGTTTTGGACCTATCAGCTGATCGCATTGAGAGTACACAATTATACCGCCCCCCCCCCTCTGTGTCCTTGAAGCAAGTGCCCAGGGGAGTTCACTTTTTCCATGCACTCATACGTGCGCGCACACACACACACACACACATACACATCACAAAGGAAGCTTGGTTTGACCTATTATCAAATTGTAGTAAGTTAAGAGTGACCGTAATCTAATGTCTCATCTCACCTAAAGTGAATTGCTGACTGAGATCCAGTGTGTGAGTTTACAACCAGAAAGAACTGTGTGGAGAAACGATTCTCTGAAGCTAATCACAGAATGAAACATAGAAATAAAGAAATGTGGTCAGATCGTGACCTTGTCTGTTGACTTGGCTATATCCGTCGCTGTTTTAAGTTGGATGATAATGGGTTTGAATGTCAGGACAACGACGGTCCGCGTTGGAGAGGAATAGTAATCCGGACTGTAAAACGGTCAATCCGCAGGGGATTATGTAAAACCAAATAAAAGGAGAATAAGAAGTGCTGGTCAGTAGTATGCAGTTCGATTATTGAAGGCTCAAAATATCCAAAATTATCAACACATCTTTTCATGTTGAGGCGCGCTGTATCGGTCGAAATGTGAGACCGTTATCCTGTTGAATCTCGGTGTTGAGGCACCTCCCTCACTGGTTTCATCAAGGTTTGACAACGACCGGAACGGCGGCAAGTTCCAATAATCTGACAGAATTTAATCGTAAGCGTAAGTAAGGCTTTCCGTCCTCTGTATATGGTCAAAAGAAGATTAACCAAAAAGATCAAGTTTCGGATTCTGACGACATCTGAGTCGATGCTAATCCATCTCCCCTGCCGCCCTCATCTCAGCGGCCGGAGAAACAGGTTGGATAAACTTTGAGCCTTCCATGACGAACAATATACAATCTGGTGACGTGACTTTCATTCATTAACTCATTCCCCACCCGCGGACCCACCCGCTCCAACACACGTAAAAATCACCACCACATATCAGGTATCGCAGTTGTCATCCCATCCCCATTTTCGGACCCTCTCACTTTTTTCTTCCCTCGCAACGCATTTTCAATATACTATAAAATCGAATAAACGCTGACAACCTTTTTTTCTCATTCGCCTTCGCTCTCATAATAATAATTCGTTGAAAAATGTGAGGTTTGGTCTCCGGTATGCCGGGTGATTTCGGCACCTTGGACGCACCTGACAAATTGCAGGATAACATACATTTAGTTGATTTGAACTGACCATCCTTCGGAAAATAGCCTCATGCACAATTCTCAGTTCTTCTGTAGTCAACCATACACCCGGAAGCAATGGACTCCAGTTTCGCACTTATTTTAAAGCTTCTCAGTAATGTATATCCAACGTCTCATCCGGATTTTGAACTCCAAAACGATCGCACGGAAGGCGTATGTTACCGTTGTGCCCACCAGCAAATGTGAATCAATTTAGTTATTTCACCCTCAATCAACGACACACGCACATTCGGGAACAAAGTGAAGCAACAACAACAACAACAGCAGCAGCAGTGGGTGACAGTATCCCGGGGGAAAAAACGAATAGTTGACTGCCATTTAGTCACTACCACGAGTAGGGCAAATGAGAACCAGCAGTTTTATGCTAACCGCGATTGAAATTAGTAGCTAATTGGTGCCGGATTTGATATGAGAAAATCAACGGTGGGCTGAAAAAGTCTAGATGCGCTCACTGTACAACTGTTTCGATCAGGCTACATCTCACCAGCAATGCTAGGAAACAGGTCAAAAAAAGCAAATAGATTTTCTCCTTCTTCCGCAAAACTCGCATGCAAGAAAAATGGATCAGTACACGATAGTTGTTTCTCTCACGTTTGTGTGGTTTTTAGATATGATGCTCACCTGTATCTGTCGTTCTACATACACATTATCATGCGAATTATCATTGTTTTCTCTCCCTCTCATTATTTAAGTAATGCTTACCATTCAAGCGAATATCATTCGTAGAATGTGGCTCAAATCTAAGCTCAGTTCATCTGTTTTTTTCCAATTAAAAGTGTTTTACAGTGAATATCACAAACACCCCACAACTAGTTTGCTCTAAACCGTTCACCCGACTACTTGAGACAGTATAAAGCTGAAGTTTACTTTCATCTCACATTTAAAATGAATGGCTCAGATTTTTCCGGGTACTCTTATTCAAATTTACGCGTTCCGTCATTCACGAGCATTTAAGCGTAAATGCATTCGGGTGGAATGCGCATATTAAGTTCGCGGTTCCCCTCGCTGACAGAACGTATTTTATCTCTCCGAACCAGATAGCACCAAGTGATAAAAAACTAACTGACGGAAGCTCAACAGGTGAAATCGGATTAAAACGCTCGAGCTGGTACGTCACTTTGAAGCCCCAAAACCGGAACTGCATTACGTTGTGTGACTTGAGTCAGTCAGTTTACTGTTAGTACACAAAGCATCAACGCCTGAGCAGTACCTGCTGATGGTTGGAAGCAGTTGATTATGACCGTACATACATTTGGATAAGCCTGAAAGCCGATTGTTCCATAGAATAAGACCGAAAAGGTGTTCCACTGAAATTGCCAATAATACCGCGCATTACTCACTACATCCTTCCACGATTCTGTAAAATGCGACCAATTTGGTATTAGTGATTGGTATACTATTTTTAAGCGCCATTTTATAAGTTCTGATTCTCCCTCTCTGTAAAATTTTAATATCATCACCATTTCCATATCAATGTACATACCCAGATCACAGTACATTCATGTTCATTCAGCCCACGATAATAAGGAATGAGGGGCACCTTAACTTTCCACCAAGTTCACCAACACTTCAATCTTTTTATTCACTTACATTATTTTTCCACTGGCCACCAAACAATTATGAAACCCACTCTTATGTGTTTGGATGCTTATAAGGTCGAGTTGAAGGCTAGCGTTTCAGCTTTGGGAACAATGAACATGGGTAAGAAGTTATCTTCGACTGCAGTGCGCATATCGAACCTCGGTTGAATCAGTCGGGTGATTTGACAAAAACGTTGTATTGGAAGGTCCTCAGTCAGACCAAATCCTTTGAATAAATTTTCTTGGTGCTTCTCCGATACAATTGTTTCATTTGACCATTGAACAAGTAGTTTCATTTTAAATAAAATTTCACATCTATTCAGACATAGGATTGAATTGTTTTGATATTATTTTTCACTTGATCAAAAAATGTTCAAGGCATTGATCGGTTCATCTCCTGAGGTTACAAACTCAGGCCTATCCTGGTCACGAGGATGAGATGAAGAAATTTGAGACGGTTTGGTATTTTTTATCTCTGTTGATTGCACGATGCCTTGTTTCGTTTCCGAACACCTCGTACGCGTTACTGATTTATTTTTAAAAGTAGGGTCGAAATAAACAGGGAAGTGCAGTAACACAACCTCTGAGAGGAATCTGACACTGAAATCCGGCGAGTGTGTTTTGACTCAGGTAGTTGGGATTATTGTTATCAGGGAGTTCTTCCAAACAATAGAATTTTTTTCGATAGCAAGTTGAGGGCTAAAATGTGACACACACTGGGCCTGCGAACTGAAAAGTGCGGTCTCAACAATTTCGCACCAAATTATCTGTTTCAGCATTGAGCCACCATCCGGTTCAACAATATTTGGCGAGGAAAATGGAAACTATCGGTTTCCCAAGTTCCGATAGATAGTTCCTTTTTTGCACAAGCATTAATAAGTAGTAATAAGCTGGTTTGAAAGAACAGTGGGTTTTTTTCAAGAACTCTATTAAACACACTAACCGGGGCTTGGAGTGCTCTAACGGATAGAAATGTTGGTCAGGTAATCAGAGACAGGCCGAGTGTGAAAACTGTGAATTTGTGCGTTTCAATTTGGAAGTCCTTGTCGAAACCCACTCCGCGCTTTTATGCTCTGAGAGGAGCAGAACAAAGTGAGCACCGAACATAAAAATATTTTATCTTATTTTTTAAAATTCTCATTACAATTTCCCGTGCGTCAATATTTACTTGAGCCGGATACTAGATCGAGCAGCACTGTCGACACAGAATAGGTTTTCAACTCGTCGTATCTCAGCCTGTGAGTTCCACACACCTCATCGACATCCCGCCTTCCTATTTACCACCATCTATTGAACTCCGAATAAACAAATGTGATAAAAATGTAAAAATAAAAATGTAATAAAAAATGTCAAATGAGTTATGGTACGATATTTATGATTGTTACCGTAAATTAACAGCACATGAATCTAAGACATCCAAACCTATAATAATTACTTGATGATGGCCCATATATATATATATATATATATATATATATATAACCTTGTTTGCAACACCGGGTAACCACTGGATAGACGAGAGGCAAGAACCGAGAAACCGGTCTTGTGCGTTCAGGGAAATTTCGTCCAGTCATTCACATACTACTTATTATGAAATATATATATTGATTCATATAAAAATTCACTGATCAAGGCAGGGTATAACGCTGTTTCATGAATACTCATAATGACCAAGGGAACCGAGCATTCTTGACTGGTTACTGCTAGATTAGGTATATATCGAGAATTTAAATAAACAAACGAATGGAGTCAAATGGTACAAAACCAACCTAGGTCTACAAGAAATCCTGTTGCGTTTGAAACATCTCATTGATATTGATACTTCAAAATCTGGACAGCTGTGAGCTTCATTTGAGTTGAATTGACATTGCCGTTGCAAAATAAATATATCGTTATAAAATAGTCAGTGATCATACTCAAAACCGAAACAAATTCGGAATTTCGAATAATACGAAATGATCTTTATCCGCAGGAAACAAGATACTACTTGATAAGACTGAATGAAAATAATTTGTCCTCCACTGCGGTAATTTTATGTTTTCACTTCTGATGATTCCTGAAGCAATATTTCTGTAAATAACTCAAGAAAAGAGAGCGAATGGTTTGGCATCAATTTGCTGATGATCCAGACATTGCAGTGGTCTACAAAATGAGACAGCTGATTCATTGATTGCGGATTAATTACCCGATTGCAATTTGGTATTTTATCTCTATTTTCATTCGTGCACACACAGCATAACACCTTGACGCGAGTGAGAGCGCGTGTGCGTTTTCGTGACTTGCGACAGTTATACAACTTAGCTGAGTGAATCATTTGTAATTCGATCTACGTGTGACGATGAATTACCTTAGTAAATCACTGACTTTCAATAGTTCGTCACCAATTTCGAAAATTCGGCAACCGAAAGTTGATTACGGTTGTAATAACTTGTGAGATTTGTGAAATAACAGTTGGAGGAGTTTTTTGATACGAAGTAAAGAGATTGATTTAATGAAGTCTCACCAGGTAATTTGCTCTTGTAAAATTATCCAAATTGTTGTTTGACAGATTGATGTTGATTGATGTTGAAATTGTGAAAAGTTCAGAAGCCTGGTTGGGATTCGAACGCCCGCATTGTAAACTGTACTGATTAGTTAAATGCTATTCAATGAATTATTCAACGAGAATGAACATCGATGATTTGGATTCAGTTATAAGCAATCTGTCTGTATGGGATTTACCCCTCGTTGCCTTCGTATCGCCGGAGTCACCTTTCTGAAGCTTAGCTGTGCATAACATAAGCAAGCTCTTCAATACAGAAAAAAGGAAGTGCGAATGTTTGGAAACAATGAGAGAATAACGTGATAGCTCTTAATTGCTGTTTGTTGGCTTTTACTCAGACTTTCTGTTTTGAATCAGTCAACTGAAAATGTGAAAGAGAGAACAGTTAAAGTTGGTCAACTTTAGGAGTTCGCATGAAGCCAACAGCAACATGTGTAAGCAGTATAGCCACATATCTGGTCTTCATTCTCTTTACATTAGGTCTTTGTTTACGGGGTGTTTTTCCATTTGCTGTAAACCACTTTATGTATAAGAGAACGAAATTGAAAAGGTTGCAATGGAAACATACCACGTAAGGTGAACAAGCTATTTCAGTGATTCTCCCATGGATCGGAACCAGCTCTATTTCGGGAATCAACTTCACGCACAATCCCCTGCTCATCCAGTCAACCATACACTCAGAAGTACTAGACTTGAGTTTCGTTTGAACTATAGAGCTGATCAGTAGTGCACTACTAACGTCCGATCTTTGCACTTCGGATCCATCGCATGGAAGACATGTGCCAACCAACTCACACCAGGGGTGAACTGAATTGCCAATTCATGGTTGTTCAGATATTATCAGCCAGTTCATAAATGGATTTGAATTTTTCAAGCATTGCCCCTTCGTTTGATCAAAGATTATGATTGGTGCTGGACTATGATTGCACTTGGTGATCGAGATATATTGTGCTGCAAATCCTTGCATCTAGGCATCGGCTGCCTATTCTCATGTTGTGGGTTGGTCTCCTCTGTATGACAACAGTGATCCACTTGCATACGTTACCCGAATGCATAAATCTTTTCAAACTAACCTTAAAAAGACTGCCATCAACACGATCATCCAACGCCATCACCAACATCACGAATCTTGTTTACTCCTAATAAGATTGGACAGTTGCCACTAGAGTCCGCTTAACAAACAAATTAATTATTTCATATACCCATTTATTTTTTAACAGAACTGTTGCGTTATTGCTGCACTCTATGTGCATTACCCAATCAGCAACAGATAGTGAATATTCTAAAAGACTGAGTTATTGAAATATAGCATAATTCAGAGTAGAGTAATAAAACTAGAAATTTGATATACACAAAGGAATAGTTTTACTACCTTTGTAGAGTTTACCGACTTGATTTTTTCTGTTATAGAATGGTATTTTATTTACGGGTTATCTCTGTTAGTTGGATCAGATAGTTCGACCACTGGAATAGAAACTATTCATATGATCAACTTGGATGAGGATAAAACTCTCCGACAGTGTGTGTGTGTACGTAAGTAGGTGAGAATATACCATTTTATTAGGAAACCGGGGAAACACGGTGCAGATGTCGTGTCTTCGTAACGCATGAGATTCGCGATTTTNTTTATTATTTCGTGCAATTTATGTCAGATTCTCGGACGATGTAAGTGGTGGAATCGACCGGCAATCATTTTGAATTTGTACCAAGGGGAGTGAACCTCTGTCACGTGACTTTATTATTGGACTTTCAGTTGCCTCATTAATGCATGAACGCGCGCGCGCACACAATCACAACCCGGCAATCGCATCACCGGTAGGGCAATCGGCGTGAACCAAACTTGGGTACCGTTCAAGTGAGCTCGTTAAGTGACAAACTGATGACCGTGTATCGAATCACCCTGGTCAGGGATACTTGAACGTGACAACGAAAGCGGGACAAATGAACTGGAATAGCCCTCTTTTCTGTGTTTACAGATCGTGTAATGCATGCAATCAGTGGAATTGTTGAGGTCATTGATTGAGCGTGTGTGTGAGACTTTCAAAATCGATCGGTGCTTAGGAATGCTAACTGAAGTACGAACATCTCCGATGCAAGTCATCAACAGGGTCATAAGTAACTATTGGAAATGATATTGATTGTTTACTTTTCACAAATCTGACTGACGAGTGAGCGAACCATGACAGAATGTGTCCGTATTTCGCGGAGCAATTGAGATCCTTCAACTAACTATTGCAGAATAAAAACCAGTGAGCATTGGACAGAAAGAGTTGACGAGGGATGTCACAAACGTTTCAAACATGTTACATATTACTGGCAGAACACAGTTAATAACTTCTCCTTATGTATACAAATAAAAATCCAGTGAGTAAATCAAACGCTGGCGATCTGGTACCTTTACCCTATTCTTCGAGTTACGCGGTGTTTCTTCCTGGTGAATTACTTCTGTACTTGCTCATTCGACAAAAAAGCAATTTTTTCAACTGCATGTGGAAAGATAGCACAGGGAGATGGCGTTGAAAAACCATACAGACACAGGAAGATCGGATTTGCGCGTCCCATTCCTGCTATCCAAAGTCACTTATCCCTTTGGGTATCATCTACTAGCAGTCTTTCCCCCTCTCACAATTTGACCACCATATTATTTCATAAATTCTGGTTGTGTAGTTGTCCCTTACACGCAACTAAATAAATAAAGTGGCCACCGGACATGATCAATTATCAGGTCTATCTCATAGGTAGTTTAAAAAGTATTTGTAAGCTTACTTGGAAGACTTATAAGAACCCCCTCCATCCCGCTCCCATCTCCTTTCCGGTCACCGAAAAGATGCACATCAGGTTTTAATAAACTTTACTTATTTCAGCATATTTCATTTCTTGGTGTTTATCTTGATATTCAAAGTTCACACTGCCCATGGCAGTGCAATGTGGCTGCAATGGAGCAAATTGATCGTACTTCCGATTACAGACCGTTCAAGGTTCGCACCGAGTGAACTACACGTGCAAATCGCTCATACCGATACCGACGGGAGAACTAACTGAAGCGAACATTCCGATCTGTTGAAAAGCTCGATTAGTTCAGTGGAATAACGTGTTACAAAACACAGTCCTGACAAACGGACTACATTGTGCGTGATGGAGAGAGAGTTACTGTGAAATCGATCGAAGAAAGCCGGAGGTGAACGGTCTCTGTTTGTCAAACGTTGCATATACCAATTTGCCACGGATTGGTGTTTTTGGTTTTCGCAATGCACTAAACATTTTGTATCCAGTCTATATTCCATTAAGCGAGCCCAAACTAAGATCTCTATAGTGAATGCAATTGGGTATGGGTATTGTGAAGACATTTGAGAACTACGATGGAAATGTTTGTGATAACCGATAAAGAGCACTGGACAGTTGTTTTATCCTGTTTGGGATTCGTCAGTAGTGAGTACTATTTATGTCCCCGTCAGGACTCGAACCGAATGTTCACGGTTCGTGGGGAGTTAACGATCTCCCAAGGAGTGATATCCACACCCAAGACCATCAAGAGTACCTGGTGCCTCTTAACAATCGAATGGGCTAATCCATGCTTGATTCTCTGCATTTAAGAACTCCCTAAATTGTCACCAAACGTGAAGATAGCATTCATCACAACAGCTCAACACCGATATTATCACATTGATCAAAATCAAGACCGTCAAAATTTTGTTATTATCGCGATTTATGCTTTCTTAAGATGTTGAAGTTAAGTTTACCGACTGTGGTGAAAAAGCTAAAACCTGAACCGTAGTATATGGGAGTGGTTCTATTACCGTGTTCCATCATTCATCAGTCTTGAGCATAGATGACTGGGGGTGGACCGGGGGTCTCATGATCGAATCATATGAGCAACATGACGTTGTTTTTCACCGGGTACACTGACCAGATGAACTCAGCTCAGCCGGCATCGGTGAGAACACGCCAATATTGACAATCATTGAATCAAAAGCAGTCTTGTTATGTTTAATGTGGAGATAACCCAATAGGAGCTGATTCCCTATCCATTGGTCAAAAAGAAACACAAGTGAAGTTGTTATTTCATCTGTATTGTTACACTTCTGATTGCACCAATGATTTTTCTCACCTGGAATTTCCGTGACTCGGTACTGGACGTGTTTTTGGACAGGCATCATAGGTTTGTACACATAGGCCAGCCAGTGTTTATATCACACTACCGCTTCTCAACTTTCCTCAACCTCCTCATTTACCCTGAGATCCGTTTCCTGAACTTCAGTTACACAATGTAGTCCGTGATAAGTGTTTGATACTTGATGCGGAAACCGCATAACACGTTCCTGTGCTTGGTTCTGTTCTAGGACCGGATATGAAGGAAAACAGATTCACAGTTTCAATGTTTTTAACCCACTCAGCGAAATTTCTCTGTGGTGCGGTGGGATGGGGGAAAGTCAGAATAGCAACTGAGTGACAAACAACTTGATTGACAGATCTCATTCTCAGTGTGTGTATTCGTTTACTGTGAGACAATGAACAGAAGTGATCCGATCAGGTAACTATTCTCTAACGAATATGTGGACATGCCGTGTGACTGAACGCCGATGGCATTAGGTCATTCACCCGAAGCTTCGTTATTTCATACCTCGTTGAATCGCGATAAGATGTTTCTGTCCTTGCTGGTAGTCATCTGCAATGTTGTCGCTCGTATAGCTCGAGGGTCGCAGTTCTAGTCCCGGTAGGGATTCAAAAGTAGCTGATGAACCTTAGCAGGGACAAATTAATTCTCCGGTGCTCGTGGCTGGTCATCACACAGAAACTTCTACCGCATTCAAATAAATTATCAACTGGGAAAGTGATGAAATTTCGAGGAAATAGAGAGTCTCCGAACAGAACTGACTGCGGTATCGAAGACTTTTACGTAACCAGTACAATGAAAGTGTTCAACATTTGAAGTGATTCACGGTGTTTGATTCGCTAATAAAACCAAATTCACTCTGGGACCCGATTTTATTGAATCATTTACTGTTCTCTGATTAACTCGGTCGACATGATCCGCTGTAGTTTGTGGGTTAGACTGAACTTGATCTCTTGCACAGCTTGAACATGAACCTACAGTGAAAGGAACTTTTTGCATACTTAAACATCAGTCAGACCCAGATTAGGAATAGAAATCAAAGCTACATGTCACCTTCCAATTTACCATTTTACACCTGGCATCACAGCGCCGAAAATAAACAAAAAGCACTCCTTCTTCATCTTGTTTCTTATGTTGCTTTTCAAAGGTAGGTCATTAGAGGTCACGGAGCTATCACTATATACCAAGTATGTTTCGTTGAGTGGGTGTGCGCAGCTGTTAATTCGATCATTGTTTGTTGGTTGATTTACATATTCGCTACACACCGGTATTTCGTTCATAGAGTTTGTCAAAATGACTGTTTTCCAGGGGTCTATTCCCTTATTACAATAGCCTGGGTTCTTGCTGGGTTTATGTCGTTGAACATGCTCCCATTATCCATGGGATTCAAGACATAGGAAGAAGTGTCTGGATTCATTAGTCCCGGTGTTAAATAAGTGGGGCAAAACTTGCGCTTTCTATTGATTCGGTCAGCAGGATTATCACTGATTGCAAGACAATTCGCCCATCAACTTGAGTTTATGGCCTGTTATACCAAGAATCCGCACTAACGTTGGATGAACAATCTCTTCGCGACAAATCGATCGTAAAACTTCAAAAGAAACAATGGACCCCGTAATTCCAGGGTCAATAATGAACTTGAGGTGCAGATCTAACTGCTGTACCCCATTTTTGTATATGAGCTCCACATACTCACTCTGGGTTTGTAGGACAAACTCAGTCAAGCTTAATCAACTTGACTGATATACCGTTTATTAGGTGAGACGATTTCGGTGCCGTGCGATCAGCGTATGGTACAATTCTGATATAGCACTGGAGGATTTGATCCAAATATACGATTAACCTGTTGTATGAATGAAGCCTTAACTGAAAAGTTAAGAAGCAGTGGGCAGCAATTTTGATATGGTTGAATCTCAACATCAGTGCATAGTCATCGCGCATTTGGGGATCGAACTCGCGGCCTCAGAGAGAATGCGAGCATACTGCTGTGGTGATCCTAGCTTCGGGGTGACGCAAATCTCGAGGTGACACGTTTCAACTGTAATGAACCAAGTTTCCCAGATGACGCTAAAAAAGCGCCTACGCGTTGCAGCTTCTGCATAACGAACCATAGACCGATTGTGTCGACAAATCAGAAACCGTGTGGCCCAAACAGAAACTGTACGATGCCAAGAATACGAGCATGCGATTGGTAAATACCTGGACAACCAATGAACTTCTTTTATACATGTTATTTAAACCCTTTGATTTCTTCCAATAAAGTAAGTGCCACTTATGTGGTCTTTTCCTTGCGTCTCGGTTACTTGGGATACCGTCGTACAAGTGTAAGTGTGATTCGGTGCTTCCGTGGCGTCTGCGATTCGTAATCCGTGATCTGTGCGTACATTAACCATCGCAACGATCCATCCAAACATCTAGCAGCTGATCAGATCGCTTTTCATTTGGCCTATGCAAGATATAGTATACTGCTTTTGATCTACCCTATCCCAAATCGGTTGAGGAATTCACGCAGGTGGTGAGACTCAACTAGGTCGAAACAGCTGTCCACTGGTTCCTAGCTTTTCAGCTCACACTCCACTTACACGACTAACTCTTCATACCGTTCGAAAGCGTATACAACCAATGGTGACGTTTAGTTCGAATAAGGAATCAAAGGAGCAAGCCGAAATGTAATGATTCACACTGAGCATCACGCCGTTTCGTGACTTACTCTGCCCATATTTTTAGACTTTTCGTCAGTTTGGCCATTTATACGGTTTGCGGAAATAAATTTGCAAACTTCTACTACTATATTTTCGTGAATGACATAAAAGAAGCTAGAGAATCGAGGTCCAACTACACTCTGACCTATAAGTAGCACAACCAGTATGGCAAAGGTTTTCACTATTAACCTCAGTGTAATTTTAAAAGAACTGTTCTGGATTTCAGAGTATCTAGCTTGAATTAGCCCATTCAATTTTTCAGAGGCACCAGGCGCTCTTGTTGGTCTTGGGTGTGGGTTTCACTCCCTGGGAGATCGTTTATTTCCCACGAGGTAATGCATTCAAATGCGATGGAACTGTTTGTGATAACCAACAAAGAACACTGTTTCTTCCTGTCTGGGACTCGTCAGTAGTGCGTGCTTTATATGTTCCTGTCAGGAATCGAATCACGATTCTTCAGGCTGGGAATTCAAACCTTTACCCCTGAGCTACACGGTCCACGGTAATCACCTTGTGCGCGGACAAAAAGGTACACACTGCTGACGAGTCCAAAACAGGACNAGGACTAAACAGCTGTACAGTGCTCTTTGTTGGTTATCACAAACATTTCCATCGCATGTGAAATGTTTTGGAGTTTAGAATTCGTGGCTTTTGCAGAAGCCAATGTATATATCAATATATAAGTGGAGGCAGGATTTGTTGCATTTATTTCGGAAATGGTATAGTTAAACAGTTTATAACTAGAAACAGACAGTATTTGTTGCATCTACTGTAAAGGAAAACTTATCAGACAATGTCCAGTCCCTCGATATGTCCTGACAATCTAACACCCGGGCCATCGAATTTGGAATGGCAGATGTGCGCGGGTTTCGGTATTGTAACTGCAATATCTATTCGGGATTTACATGCAGGTGCTTTATGCTTGTCACAGCTAATTAGACTCCTTGATAGAGATAGAGAAGGACCTTTATGAAGCATCACTATCTCATTCCTTGGAAACATCTTGGATTCAATGATCAAGTGATTAGGGTTATCTGCACAAGAATCTATGGAATTCCCGAGTTCGAATCCCACCACCACCACCACCACCATCCAACTATGATTGACTGCAGTTCCCTTACTGAAATTACACTGTACTGCTGCTTGTTCAATAATTAAGAAGGAAGTACAAACAGGATTATTCTGCTTTACGTGCTATTCCCGTATGTCGACAATAATGTTAAATGACAAAGTTGAGACCGAGATCTGTTCAGTCCAAAACAAGACGGAGGGGATGAACAGTGAATCAAAATCAATTTTCGATGCGGTATTACTCAATCGATATTGTTGAAATACTGATTACAAGATCAGAGTTACCGCGGACCAGCCTGCCAATTTGAGGGTTTTAAAAAGTTGACTATAGACGCAGAAATGGATGATTGTTTTGCGAGGTCATGATCACCTTCATCATTTATAGTGGGTGACATCAATCTCCCTGAATTGTAATCCACTGATGTTGTAAGTCAGTCGAAATCACCCAGATATATTACCTCCGTGGCTGGTCTGGGCAACGTGGGCAATAGATTGCAGTTTCTCCGGGCGATGCAACGTTTCCGATCAATAGAATCCTAAAGCATTCACTTTTCTAATTTTATTCAAAAAAATATTTCTTCTCTGCTGCCAGTCAACAAGTAAGGCAACCAAAAATGTTCCTCCATAAAGAATCATTGTAGCACCAAGAACCTTGTTTACAATGAACTTTATCACGCATTGATTCACCTTTCAACCGCTATCAAAACAGCTGGGATTTTGAGATCTGTTGACAGGGCCAACTTGACAAAAAGATGCAGTTTTTTATTTTGCAGAAAATGGGTGGTTTGCAATATGTGCATATCATTGCAGTCAAGTTCATCACAACGATTGTTTTCGTCGCATCGACTCAATGTAATCGAAAGCTACCAGATGCATGGACTATTTTGCTAGGCTCTCCCCTAACCCTGTCGGTGAGACCGGTGGACTGAGTAATTCGTGCGATAGAAAGTGATGAGTATCGAATTTGTGTTGTAATCCCATCATAATTGAAGACTTCAAACAAGGAGGGAGACAAATATTTCGAATATGCCCTTTTACATGGGCGATAAACAGCTCCAGGCTGTTGATTCAGTCTGACATCCACGAAAATTGCGTCAGGTGTGCACGCACAGAAATGGGTTGTGTGGCGAAACTCACAGCCGAGTACATAAGTACGCCGCATTTTCGTGCTTACTTCTAAAGAAACAAAGAATTCTCGTAGAGATATCTCACCTGGCAACTTTTTTTCGATTGATTTTCCGTCAAACAAGTAAATGAGTGCGTCGTTGAAAAATAAAATTACGGATAGTTTCCAAAACAATCGAAATGCAAAATCAAGTCGATGAACAAGCACTCAAGGTGTTTTTCTCAAAACCAATGGATTTAGATGTAGGCGAGCAAATGCGTTGTTTTCAGCTTCATCCTCGGTTTGATAACGTCATTTTAAACGCAATAGCAATTCGCTACGGGATTGTAAATTTTTGTGCTGTGTAGCCACAAATGAATGAAACGGCAGACTGCTTCGATGATGTTTTGAACCCTATTCAACTCGAAGGAAATATACATTCAAGTGGACTTCCAGCTCACCATATTTGTCTGTATTTGTCAGACAGATAGCAGTGGAAAACACACTGGTTAATTGGTTAAATGTGTTTCGTTTTTCCGTAAGAAATGGAAATTTCGAAAAATGTGAACGTATAGTAGTGGATCGCATACAATTATTTATAATTTCAAGCATTTTTGTTACTGAGCGTGACGTTCGGGATATTTTTCACATGCAAATTGCTCAAACATCGCAAACTTGCAAAACATAGCCACTCCGTCGTAAGTAATCTGGAGTCCCCAGTTCCCACTGCACCTCCTGCTTTTTTAATCCAGTCCGCAATCCTCGTAGGTTTATCAACTGTTCTCGTGTGTATACAAAATCTTGCACTCACTCTTTGCAGTAAACAAGAGGTGATATATGTGTTTATTTAACATTTATAATTCTCCGGAAAAGTCTGTCAAACCTGTACGAAAATCTCGCTACTTCATCTTTTAGCTCTCATTCCAAAGCGTTTGATGCATTCATTACTGCTCTCCCGCATAAATGTTTGTTCAGTAGATCGAGGCAAAAGCATCCACTGCAGAATCGGACAAATTTGATATTGTGGTTATTATTGTGATAGAATCCACAACACAGTGTACAAAATCACAAATAGGATTAGTTTCATATAAGTCGCTCTCTCACATACACTTTCCATCACAGTAGGTATGTCGGGGAGCAGTACGATCGAGATAACGGACATCGGATGACATGACAAACCAATCTGTCACTGAAAGGTGTAATATTGGACGTTCTGTCTGTTTTTGGTCACTATGGTAACGTTTCAGGTGAATGTCACTCAATCACCACTGAATTTAATGATATCATCATACGCAAAAGAAGCGTAATGCCCGGTTTCTGTGACTGGTCTAACTTACTCATTCACGCATTGTTGCTATATGGGCAGTAATTCAATGAACCCACAGCCCCCGGGGAAAAAATGGCGATGTGTAACGAAAATTCCTGGTTACTGGAAACCTGTGCACATCATTATAATAATACATAAAAGTCGTTAGGCGGTTAGAGCAAACGGAGCTCCATTTGGCCTAACAAAGATTGTAATCAGTTTCCATTGTAGTTCTCAGGGTGGATAAATAATGTCCATCTGTGTCTAATTAATAAACACAGTACTGTGGCAGTGAAATCACATCGTTTCGTTATAATTTCATCAATCATCTGCTGACTTCACATGAGGGAAAAGTGATCTTTTCAGATGAATGAGAGGTTTGTAGTTGCTTCAAACGGTTGCACGATTGATTTTTGATCACAAACACTCGCGGGTTTTTTCACGATGTTTTGCAATTAGCTTTTTGTCTTTTCGATGCCATATTTTGTCTTCGATGATCGGAATTGGATATTACACGGATTCTTTGTGTTGACGCAGCGTGTCACTCATTACTGAAAAGTTGTTAAGTAAAGACTACAGACACAGCCGATTTGATCTTGTGAACGTTCTACAGCACAACAAACACCCGCTGATCTATATTTATATGTATATATATATATATATATATATATAACTTGAAATTTCCCTTTTGAATAATCAGCCAAGTTTATTGTGCGAACCGGTTTAGACCACAACACCGAATTGAAACAGCATTGGCTTTTGGGTAGGCAATTTCGAAGCGTGAACAACGCAATACTATACAACACAACTATGTGAAGTTTTCTGATGCACCTTTTTCAACGAACCAAATTCATATGAATCTGACAGATTCTGTTTTTGAGAGCTTAGTATGACCATGTTTCGTTGTGCGTTCCATATATTTAACGGTTGAGTAGAATGTTCAGATTTATGCTTTCCATGTTATCGACGCAGTTTCACTAGATGAGCACTTTCCGTTGTTGAGAGATAACACTCTAGCCAATAGTGAATAATCTCTTCCCGGAACTCGACTGCTTCCCTGATCGAATATTGGTTTCTTCCCCCGTCAGCCGCATTTTGTTGCTTGTCATTCCCATGGACGGCAAGAATAGTACACAGACAGTTATGTGACATTGTGAAATACATGTTTGTCGGATCACATTGTCATCAGCTGCATCTCAGCGAGTTGGTTCGAGTTAAATCAACCTCGAAGCATCATTATGAGGATTCTGTGTTAGCGTTTGCACGTTCGATACGGTTAACCGGAGCATGCTCAGTGTACTGGCAATGATTTTGTGATGATTTTGTGACAACTGTTACAGAAATGACTACCAAATTTCTCCCACAACACATTGTCGATTTCTCTGTCCTTCCCCATCACCCAGTCATTCCATGTGATTCGAACTACGAGTGTGTAGTATGCTGAATAACAGAATCGTTTTTGTCTCTGCCTTGATCTCTCTCTCTCTCTCTCTCCTAATTGCATAACCATAGAAACCAGCTGAAAAAGTAACACACTGTTAATGATGCACGTCCTAAACAGTTGAATGATGTGCTATGTTCAAGTTCTCTGTAAATCGTTACATCACTCTACTAGAAGGGACTCACTAGTTAGACGCATTTAGGTTAGACAGCATGTACTGTAAGCTTCCGGTCCATCTTCGTTTTCAGTTCCCACAAACACCTGACCTTACCTTGCCACGTAACAATTTTGCTTAATGTCTATCGGTTTCCTATTTGGTCGACAAATGAGAAGGAAGTAATTGAGTGATTAAAAGCGAAATTCAGTATGCAGGAATGCTGAAGAACTATACTTTTTGGAATTCGTGTTGTCCGAATAACAATTCTAGATATCTGGGTATCACTTCTGTATGTCTGAGCATCATTTCAAGTTATCTCAGTATTATTTCAGGCTATCTCAGTGACCTCATCGTAGCTACCAGGCTCATATACTTTCAAAGCCGCCATGCAGCATAGACATCTCAACCTCCGGTTGAAGCGCCGAGGTGACTATTGTAAAACGTGCCTCCGTCACACACCCCAATCCGCATGACATTTTTTACTTTTTACCTTTCCATAGTACGCATAAGCGCCCCAGTGTGTGTTCGTCTCCTCCTCACGAAAAGTTATATCTAGCGCTTATACACTGAAACCAATGGATCATGCGCAATCAACGCTTGAGCCATTACTTAGGTCCGTCGCATATTGCTGCAATAGAATTAATATGCTACACTCTAAGGCATAGCTCGTGTTCCTTATCACGAAATCACGTGATGGGCATAAGCATGAGCTCAAGCTGTCTGGGTGACCACATCGGCGCCCTCAGGTCCGTGAACTGTTTAAGCCTCCTAACGGTGTCTGCATGACCACTATGCGGTACAGATTTCTCATCCTCCTATTGAAGCGCTGAGTAGACGGTTGTTAGACGTGTCTCGATCACACACACACACAATACCCACGAGATATCTTGACCTTTTGCTAGCAGACCCAGGCGTTTGTCGTGCGTTAAGTGTATTAAATCCGGTAATCCATCGACCTATCAAGTGATGCCAGGGTTCTCTGGCACTAATGACTAATTTGCGGCAAATATATGTTTCTTTTATCCAAATTCAAGTTCCTTTAATGCGATGTTTGCAGACTACACATTCTTTCAT
Organism: Echinostoma caproni; assembly: GCA_900618425.1. Classification (NCBI taxonomy): domain Eukaryota; kingdom Metazoa; phylum Platyhelminthes; class Trematoda; order Plagiorchiida; family Echinostomatidae; genus Echinostoma; species Echinostoma caproni. Next base: position 31,063 of record UZAN01040047.1, on the reverse strand, counting down.
TTCGCTTGGGATACGCAAAGTAATTTACGGAATGACTGACCATCATCATCATTCATCACGGAAACCTTACCTGAAGATCATCCGTCAGTGACCTTTGGCAGCTCATGACAAGGATGAGGACTGGAAGAGTGCTGCTGCAGTTTTAGATGTGTATCAGTGTACGGCTGACCGTTGGACGTTTGCTTGGGGATGAGGTCACACAGCTAGAGTTCACAGAGGTGCTCGGAGACGTAGGTTGTGTGAGGCTGAAGCGGATCAACCGGGGGAGTGGATCAACAAAGGTTGCACTTTATCCAAAGAAGCGCCGCGATAACTTAGTTATAAACTTGACTAGAGAAATATCTCTATCCTCGTGCGAGAATAGCGACATAGATTTACTTCCAAGTGGCAGATTTGATCTGGAGTATGCAGACGACGTTGTGCTGCTAAGCAAAGATGAGGGTAAGTTGCAAGCTTTTCTGGATAGCTTGGCCCCGGCGTAGCCATGTTCGGTACGCGTTTTGCACCTTCAAAGTGTAAAATGTTACTACAAGACTAGGTTGGTCCAGCGCCCAGCATCACTCTAACTAGGGAAGTAAAAGGTCTTTTAAAAAATTATAAAACTACTTTATCACTGAACAAAGTTTTGTGATGGTATAAAATGGAATTTTGTTCTTACTTGAAAAATCTTGACCACTGGATGAAACTCATAATGAAATCATAACTTCTGTTTCAACTAACATTTAAATTAGTATATCGTGAATGTGGAATGTAACACGTCTTAATCATTTCAGATTTAAACCTGTTTATTAATCGCAGATAACCAAACAGAAAAATATGCAACAATTTCTCAACATGTCCGCGAAAAATACGTTAACCAGATGCAGAAGTGCCGAGGGCTAAAAGATCCCTCCGTTGTAGAATTCAAATTAATTAATTCGATTATCTATTTTTTGATGTATCTCTGCACCAATTCACACTAGTTCTATGTGAAGCAAACTAACAGATTTCAGTTATCTCAATTCCTCCGGATTTGTAGTTCATCGAGCCAAATACTTTGAACATTTGTTTTTCACCTACGGTTCGAATTAGGTGATACGATAACTTCTGGATATGAATGTAGTATTGATTATCAAATTGAAATGAAGAGTTACAATTCTGCCCTCGTCTGGATTGCTTTGCAGCTTCATTTCACAGGAACCTCCTCCTNCCCCCCCCCCCCTCCACCATCACATTGGGAATTCATTCCCTCCGTGTTCTTATCTTACACTGGCCTTTCTACCAATAAAAAAACGGTTACCATGGTTTAGCCCCTATGACCCAACTGAATCCGACTGGCGCGGTCTTTGGTGAAAGCGTAGATCAGAACTTTGTGGCTTCAGGTTTAAAAAGTCAAATACGTTTAAGTGACAACTCGGTGATAAACACGGATTTTTGCGTGTATTGAACTCTGTCCTGGGTATGCAACGGCGGATTTGGGCAACTCTAGGTTGCATTCAAGTTCTCTGATAGGTACTACCAAGACCAAATCCGAATACCTCGATACGCCGTTAAGCTACCGTTCATTCACTCCCCGGCAACCTTAGTTTTACATTCGGTGGTAAAAATAGAAATTTTTACCGGTCTAATTAGAAGAAAGTCCTAAAGGACATTTCCAAACCTTGCTGTCAAATAGGTCAAACCAATTGTGCAATCAGTGTTTAAAATTTTGTTCCACTCTCCGCTCTCATTCCCTTCTGAAACAAACACAATAACCCCTATCCTTTACATCTTTGCACGCTATTTTCTCTCATCCACCCCTATCACCTGTTGTGTCACTCACTGATTGACTGATCAATGACTGAAAACAAAGTTATTGGGCCCAGCGTTCTCGAATTCAACTAATCATTCTTGAGGATAAACAGTTCTACATATCATTCCTAAGAAAACATCATTTATATACCTATATTTAGTCAACGGCAATGTCAATTAACTCTTTGGGAAAAGAATCTCAAAAGTAATCGAATTTTTGATTGATTTTATGCCCCAAGATTCACAAAACCCCGCTCATTCCCTCCAGTTGTTTCACAGAGGCCACTGTCAATATCAATCACTTACATGTGTGTTTAGCAGTTCACGTGCGGCCACTGTGTGGCCGGTTACATTGGTCATACCAGTCAGCGGTTGACTGAATAGATTGAAGAGTTGTCAAGCCAACAATGAACTGAGTGACTCTTACTGAAAGCGACACCTAAACAAACATGAATTGATAGTTCGATTCCCCTTGGGGTAAATAAGCCAGTCAGCACACCGGTAATATACACAGCTTCCAAGCGATAGACCGGGAGTTAAAAGCCATGATAGGATGTAAGATACGTACTACTGGCGAACTCTAATAAAAGCGAAACTGGGGTCTATTGCACCTGGGTAAATGGCAGACTAGAAGAGCGGAGGATTGGAAGTGAACATATTTCCCAAACGACAGCTGGGTCAAATCCATCATTTAAAAATTTTGCTCACCTTAAACAGTATGTTTCCATTGCAACCTTTTCAATTTCGTTCTCTTATACATAAAGTGGTTTACAGCAAATGGAAAAAAACCCCGTCAACAAAGACCTAATGTAAAGAGAATGAAGACCAGATATGTGGCTATACTGGTTACACATGTTGCTGTTGGCTTCATGCGAACTCCTAAAGTTGACCAACTTTAACTGTTCTCTCTTTCACATTTTCAGTTGACTGATTCAAAACAGAAAGTTTGATTAAAAGCCAACAAACAGCAATTAAGAGCTATCACGTTATTCTCTCATTGTTTCCAAACATTCGCACTTCCTTTTTTCTGTATTGAAGAGCTTGCTTATGTTATGCACAGCTTAGCTTCAGAAAGGTGACTCCGGCGATACGAAGGCAACGAGGGGTAAATCCCATACAGACAGATTGCTTATAACTGAATCCAAATCATCGATGTTCATTCTCGTTGAATAATTCATTGAATAGCATTTAACTAATCAGTACAGTTTACAATGCGGGCGTTCGAATCCCAACCAGGCTTCTGAACTTTTCACAATTTCAACATCAATCTGTCAAACAACAATTTGGATAATTTTACAAGAGCAAATTACCTGGTGAGACTTCATTAAATCAATCTCTTTACTTCGTATCAAAAAACTCCNCAACCGTAATCAACTTTCGGTTGCCGAATTTTCGAAATTGGTGACGAACTATTGAAAGTCAGTGATTTACTAAGGTAATTCATCGTCACACGTAGATCGAATTACAAATAATTCACTCAGCTGAGTTGTATAACTGTCGCAGGTCACGAAAACGCACACGCGCTCTCACTCGCGTCAAGGTGTTATGCTGTGTGTGCACGAATGAAAACAGAGATAAAATACCAAATTGAAATCGGGTAATTAATCCGCAATCAATGAATCAGCTGTCTCATTTTGTAGACCACTGCAATGTCTGGATCATTCTTATCCGCACCTTCTTCCTGGTCGCGATCTAATTGCACATACATGGTGGGTGCCTATCACACATTGATTGATGCTTCATCATTTAGCGGATTGATTGATGTCAAACCATTGGCCCGCATTTCTCGAGTCAACTACAGAAATATTTATACGATAAATTTTGAAGGATGGTCAGTTCAAGTCAGGATTGTACAGCTTTATCTCCGGTCCGGCTCAATAAATGACAAAGAGAAGTCATCGGCAGCGCACCTGTGCAGAATCTGGTCAACACGGTACATTCCGTAACGATCAAGGTGTCATTTCCAGTCAACTACGGAACCCGAATCAATGTGGTTAATCAACTGAGAAAATCATGCAGTGAAAAGACAAAGCGGCAGCAATTCGGATTCATTATCCCATACTGGGCAAACAAAAGTATAATATCTAAACCCTGAGATTGTCATGACCGGAGCGTATGACGTAGTCAACTGTTGATCAGAAAATCAACCGTAAGCCGCAAGATTATTGTTATATCACCAATTGAATCAGCATATTACAACTCTATCATTCCCGTGCTGATTTTTGTTGTCATTCTATGATTGCATATTGGTATAGAGGTTTGTGAAAGTACAACTAAAAAAGTTTTTGTTTGAATGAACCCAGGGCATATATCAATTAGTACATCGTTTTCTGCTTGCAACAACCTTAGCAAATTGCTATTCGGTTGGAGTGTGAGTCGTGTTTGCATCTCATTGAACCTCTTGATTCATGGTGTTTGTATTTTTCTCTCTGTTCACGGAGTAAACACCTGTCTGCCAGTGACAGTTCCAACCCGTACCGAGACTCGTCCCACACACAGCTGTCGGGTATACTCTTTCACATCCTGCTACCCACAAGAGCCCAAGCAAATTAAAGTCTGGAATTAGAAGTCCTATTGACTGTTCTCTCTTTGCCAATTGATTTTTTGAACACCAGTCAACATTAAACTGGGTGTAAAATTGGAATTATGGGTTTGTATACCCAGCTTTTATGATTCGTTCGACCAAAAGCCTTTTCCACTTTTGTCTGTATAATTTACTGGGACAAGAATCAAGGCTCTGACTGTCCCATTTCCAACGCAATATTCACGTAAGCTGCCTTTGAACTAGCTGATCTATTTTCCCGGACTTGGAGGCGAATTTCGGTGGTTGACACAATTGCATTTTGGATTACGTTGTTTCGGTCTGCCCGTTCGGTATGTTATAAACACGCGTCTTGTGCGCAGAACCCTCGTGTGTGGGGATCATAACCCAGTATTTCAAAGTATTTAATTCCTCACATTTGAAATGCAAACTAAAGTTGATGAAATCTTGGATGTGAGGGTAGACAACTAGCACTAAACAATTGTTTCTAAGGTGTACGCTTTTTTATCCCCGCGTTGGAGCTCGAGTGGTGGGACTTCGGTTCGAGAGGTGAAACTCTCACGATTGAACTATGCTTATGACCCCGAGCCTGTAAGGTAAATTTCACCCGCAGTTGGGAGTAGTATGTTGGTCAGTCATAAATTCCATTTTCAATTTGAGGGAATTAACGAATTCATCAGAAGTGAGACCCACAAGCAAATGCCGATTGGACACACAGTAGCAAGCGGATGAGAAAGTTCTAATGTACTCGCCCAAGTCACACGCTCCGCATTTCTGTAGCCATTTAATCCCAAATCTAGGACGCGCTGGTCGAGGTCTACTTGAAACGATGAGAAATTGGGATGGGTCTTATGTACCGTGATGAGTTCAGCTCACTTCAGATTGGTGCAACCTCCGGAATGGCGTAACGTCAATTTGCCATATTCAGAACATTTTATCTTCGATCAGGAGTAATTGAATATTATTGGCTGCTGCAGGCATTTAGTGACTGCAACAATGAAATTATCGCATCGCCATTATCAGCGTCCAATTGCATGCAGCAGTTCCTACTCAACCTAGTGCGATTTCTCACCCACGATGAGGGGTGGGGTTTCTACCTCATGGTGTGAATTAGTTTAGATCAAGAACCGCACGAGCACGCGGACAGGTTAGAAAACAGCCCTTAGTATAAGGACCCCTAAGTCACTTAGGGTTCCCTTGTCGTTTATTACTAACACCGGATCAACGTTTAAAAACTTGCCATGCCTAACCAACGTCCTCTANCATGCCTAACCAACGTCCTCTAGTGGTCTCGAATTCATCTTAACGTTTTTACTGACTGCATTCAAGCAGCTTTATTGAATGAAACTGCTAGCGACACACACTTGTGCATATCGATCGCTTTGACTGCTTGCCACAAGATAGAAAACGATGCTGAAAAAACGAATGGTGGTGATGTTGCAATTCCAAACGATCTGACGAGTTTAGAGTGATCCTTAGCTTTTCCTGGAATAGTACTCGTTGTTCAATGGATTCGGGTAGTTCAAAACCTTTACCAACTCGAGGACCTTGTCCTACTTATACTGTACATATTACCTCGTTCTGCACGCAGTGGAAATTCAGTTTGCTCTATGATACACGTGGTTTAGTTACTGTTTCAATGTTTGAGCTTGATTTCAGAATAAACCCAGTGTAACATCAGAACTCAAGTCGGAAGTCGAACAATTCTTTTTGAATGATTCATTTTCCAGCCTGTACNTGTACAGATCAAGCAACTGTTTGTTGATGGTAGTGATAGAGTCATATGTCCACACCGGGTCAAAAGCATGACCAGCATGACTTAATTTCCTTTTCCCAAAATAACACGGTATTCACAACTGCTTGCCTCAATTTGATCTCCATTATAACACCCCATTGCGAAGAGTATGGCTTCCCACTTTCAAGACTCTAACCCTTAATTCTGCCTTCATTCCAATATTTCCAGCTGTAGAAGAACCTGGATTTCACCATAAATACCCATTTACATTGCTCGTTTTGCACGTGGAAGAACCTCGATGACTGTTCTTTTAACCTCGTAGACCCAGGCAATGTGGTACCTGGCCAACCGTTATGATCTCATTGATAAATGAGTATGTCTTATCCAGTTTAATTTACCGCTCCCCTCTTCTCCCTCCTTCTTTCCCCTGATCTAATTAACAAAGACGCTACCACGGTACGTTACGCTTCAGCTGACAAAGTTCCTGTTTCCCTCACATCTCAGTTGACACAATCATCGAACTGTTATGTGATCAACACATCGAGACCACACATCCTTTTCACCTTGAGTGATCTGCATGTTACTCTCACCTAAAAGCACGATTTCTTTAGCGAGTAATTAGCTGCAGCACAATCGTTTGCCTTGATTAATCTGCTTTGAACTCCTGTTGTCGTTAAATAGCACAGATGAATTCCGCACGAACCTAAATGAATAACAAAAATTATTTCTGTTTTCTTTCTACTGCTCATCGAGCACGTCTTTTGATTCAGACATCCTTATTTCGTATTTAATGATTTTTCCACGGCCCGTTATTTTACGAACAAATGTATGTTTTGTTCGACTCTGATGTCTAAATTCAGATGCAGGCGGTGATGGCCAAATGGTTAGATCACCAAACGGTGACCCGGAAATCCCAGGTTCGAACCGCTCCACCGCCGCCCGTCTTCCCTATTTCCCCAGGCAGCCTTCGTATAACCGCAGCCTCCTTCCTGAAAGTTGGCTGCACATTCACTAAATATAAAAGAAAGTAAAAAGAAAAATCTGACCTTCATTGTGCGCAGATTTCATGAGATAAATGTCTACTGCCCTCGCGGATGCCAACATCTCAAATGCTGATGCTCTCAGAGAGTTTCTGTCTGAGTGTATGCTTTTCAATGTCTTGTCTCTGCAGACTGAGTGACAACTGAGTTAGACCCAATTCCACTCCTACTGCATGCGAGACAGCTGCGATGATATATTTGAGTGTATCGAGACAGCTGCCTTGTCGTTCAACTTAGATAATTTGCACCATACGTGAAGTTGAAATGGTGGACAATCATGGATGAGATCAGCATAAGCAGTTTTTGGCTTTTTCCTATCGAAAGTTTGATGCTGCGTGGAAGACAGTGAGGAACAACCACACTGCAACGCATTTGACTCGGTTTAGAAGAAGAATTGCGTTTCTCTTCTCAGTGAATATCTTGGAATGGTAATAAATTATTTATTAAGGTTTTCGTTACTCGTTCAAGCTCGTCTATTGGGGAATTTTCTCAACAGATACACTTGGTTGTACGAAGTGGGACCTTGTACGGGGTTGTATTTTCCATAAAGCAGTTAGAACAGATGATTGATTGTTGAAGCTTCTAAGTGAATTCACGCATTTTTGCCTACATCACGTGCTTTCTTGGTGCACGCGTTCAATTGCTGACATCGGTGTGAACAATTCACAAAATATCTCATCGCATACTGGAAAAGTCTTCTGCTGGTGCGGAGAGGAAGAAGGTAATTGCAAATTAACTCTCTTTGAACTATTTTTCCATTCAATCACGCTGGGTTGAGAATAACTATTTTTAATTACTGATTTGATTTTTCAATTCAAAAGCGAGGAAAAAGTATCACAAAAGGGATAATTTTGTTCATTATTTCCCATAGAAAATGTTTACAAAGATTAGAAACAGGCAATCTGTTGCGTTGAGTGTTTCGGACTTTGCGGCAACCGGTTCACAATGCTCTTTTATGGAATCACCTTGTTGAACTGTTTCAGGTGAATTCAGAGGTGTGTAGATAAGGGTCAATATGGTCCCGGTCAATCCATGCACATTCATTCACACTGATTTGGTAAATTATGGTTCAATGTGGTTTTCAGTCCTTCGGAATTAGTTTTATTCTCACGTGTCGGATAGGTTTTTATTCTATTTCTAAAAGAATTTGTGTAGCTGCCAACATAGGGCACTGATAGACAACAGCTGTGGAGAGAACGTGAACAATTGAGACCAATGTGTGTGATCAGGCTTTTCAAAACCTGTACCCAACAATCTAGGACAGCGTCGCATCTAATGAGCTCACTAATTACTTCTGCCGTTAGTGCATTTCCAATGCGATTATGCGGTCTCAAGTTAGATTTTTACTGTAACCATTGACAACAATCACCGGTGTTCATTTGCGGTTCGGGTTTGAAACGTGTACCTGTACTGGACAAATTCTAAACCCTGGTGAACTCCACCCACAATTTTAATTGTAGTCATTAATCAACGAGGAATTTTTACAGATAACTAGTTCATGTGATGCGTGTGAATTCATCATCGATCGGGTGTTTGGGAGGAATAATAAATAATGCCACGAATTTTTAAAGCGATAAGCCACACAATATGCCTCACTTAAACAGAGACCAAAGGATCCAGTTGTTTATTCGACCGCCATTATGTAGCTATCCGAGGTACTGGTAATAAACAACTAAGAAGTCTGCTGCATTTAACTTTTTTAAATCTTTATATAAAATATAAAATGTGTACAAAATGTCGATCGTAGAAAATCTGCGAATTAGCTGAAAAGAATACCATAGCATATTTGTGACGAAAATTCCGCCGCAGCGATTAAAAATAAAAATGTTGATTTTCCAAGTTTTTTTACTGTGTTCATTCACCTTCAGTGAAGACGATTCCGCATTGTTTAGGCATTAGGATGAATCAAGAATTAACTACTGATAGAAAGATTTTAAGTTTAATTGAGACTCCCATTGTACTCGTTGGAAAATGATGCTCAAATCTGTTGCTCGTCAGGAATGGAGCGTTGCAGGTAAGTCACATGATAATAGTAATAATAATAATAGTTCACCTTCATGCGCATTCCTCGGTTGTTCTGGTCAATCATACACTCGGAAGCACGAGACTCGAGGTTTATTCTTATTAGAGCTCATCAGTTGTGCATATCCTTCTGTCCGTCTGGGAGTTGAACTCCAGACTCACGCTGGAGGGCTTTTGCGTTTCCACAGTGAGTTGAATGGGAATTATTAACCCTGCTTAATGGGTTTAGGGCCAGTTAGCCCGTAATCTGCACCGAAGACCTGGCTTGATGAGTGGCTTTCGGTTGAAGTTAACAGGGTAGATTGTTGGGCCCTTAGTTCAAATCCCGAACTAGACGATCAATATGCACTACTGATGAGCTCTAAAAGGAGTGAAACTTGGGCCTAGTGCTTCCGAGTGTATGATTAATTGGAGGAACTGAAGAATGTGCGTGAAGGTAAAGGCTGAAGGATGGTCCGTTCTAATCCATCAATATTAATTTTCTTACATCCTTACTCACAAGTAACCGTGAGTTATATGAGAATAAAAATCGTTTTAACTTCTCTATTCCGAACTCAAGAAATATCCAATCTATTTAAGGTAGGAAGCTAGATTAATCAAATATCTACCAAGGAAAGCAATGGAAACGGGAAAAGCCAGATGGTGTTGGAATGATTTCATGCTAACCTGTACCTCTTTTCCATCGCCACTAGGCGTTCTCGCTATTGCTGCCTCGCTGCGTTCGGAAACATGCCCACACATGTTCAGATGCGAAGAGTAGATTAAGGGGGCTAAATGAAACTTGAATTCATTCATTGAATAACCCCTCAGCAATCTGAATCGACAAGTCTTCTAACCCTGGTCTCGGCGGAGTGAATTCGCATCCGCTGATTTGTATCTAACCTAAGTACGCAAAAAGGAGATCAGTCCACACCACACAATTACCTCCTTTTTCATACGAAATGATAAAACTCAGGAAGAGGAAAACAGACAATCACACGTCTGAGGACTCACTGACTGCAGCTGACTAACTGAAATTCTGACTGCAGATGACTGACTGCCTGCTTGAATTATTTGATTGTGTAATGTTCCTCACTTTTCAGCTGTTGTGTCTTTTCGAATTCAAAGACACCATCACAAGTTGAAGTGCAGTCCAAGCCAAAATCAACAGTTATTTGCAGTTTTGTTAGGACGAAGATCAATACCTTTCGTCCCAAGATAAACCCATCTGTATACTTGCTAATTCTGTGAACAAAATCAAACAACACAATACATTGGACCCGAATTAGGGTAATCGCAGATCGATACTAATTTCGAGGAAATAAATCAATGATATTGCGTCGTACGGCAACATTCACTCTCTCTGTCCGTCTGATTCGTAGTCTGTGGCTGGTTGAACATTGCTCACTGTGTATTTCATTGGTACATTCGTTTTCTTGCATTGATCAATGTTATTTTCAGTCACATATAAGCATCAGAGTAAAATTTGTAAATTGACTCGTGACTCGTGACCTGTGACTTGTGCTCAGCACCAATAAAATCCCGTGCTGCTGAAGCCTTGTCTTCTCTCGCGTGTTTTGGGAGGTCTGAGAGATCGATAGCCGACCGTGCGTCCTGTGTTTCACCTAGGTACCTTCCGTTTCTAGAACTATCATCCGCTCACGGACTTGGTGCTAGTCCGCTGTTCTCGTGTTCCCGTGTGCTACTATTATTACTGTGCTATATGCTGTGTTCTTGCACTTGTGGTATTCACCTAGGATATAGTGCTGTGCGAACTAATAGTAGGCAACGTATATAGGTGGAACCATAACAATTTGGCAACATAACAAATCTGTACTTGAAATACCGTCCAGNATGCTGCAAATCGGTATTTTTCACTAAGAATAGCCTCATGCAATTGAACACTTTCAGTAACGTTCCTAAAAGTCTATTATTTTCTTATTTATATTCACAAGAGATCCTTGGGTCAGGCTTCAAATGCAGTTCCTGAGGAACAAATGTAAATTAAACTATACCTTTAGTGTGTTAGTTCTCATTATCCCCAACAAACCGGAGGACTGCAACTACTTCTAAACTGGTTCTTGTAAGAAACCCATTAAAACCAGTGATTACCCAAAGTAATAAATATATTTGCGGTTCGCTATTAGGGAACGAATTCGGAACCGGTGAAGGAACCCACAGTCGATGGTTTGTCAATTTTTCATGAATTCTCGTTAAACGTCGACGGACATTGCGATGCATAATTTACCTTCTCTATCTCTCCGACGCAAATCGGTGTCAACGGAATCACAACAAAATGACAGAAAAGTGAGAACCACGAACCATCACGTGTGTGTGTGCAGCCGATGCACACCTCCTCGATATTGGATGATAAATGTGGACCGGTCACGCGCATCACTGCTTCACTCACGAACTACGGTGAGCACACGCGCAAACTGAGTGTGAAGGGAGTTCCGGGCTGGCGGAACCTGCGATAAGCCTATTGTGACTACTACAGCGGTGAAGGAATCCAAGTTGTCCTAATTGTGGTGTGAATGAGAACAAGTGAGCAACTGAGTTGTGAGGCCATAGACAAAAGCTGAGTGTGTGGATTTTGTTGACAAAATCATCACTCCAAATGAAATGCATCAGTGAAATGGATCCAGTGGTAAACACGTTATTCATGGTGGTACTCACGATTTCCAAGTCAATGTATCCGGACTCATCATCGCTCAAGCTTTCCGAGTCAAAAGTGATGTTGACTTGGAATATCAATTTTGTCTTGGCCCATTCGATTGTTTACAGTCACAAAGGAGTGAGTTTTACCCCTTGAGCGGTCGGTAATTAACCACTATTTGACTGTATTTAAAAGTGATGGAAATATTTGTGATGATCGAAATAGAGCCCTGGACAGTTATTTCGTCCTGTTTGAGACTTTTCAGTAGTGCGTATTTCTGTGTCCCTATCAAGACTCTAACCGCGAACACTCGGGTGATGACTTCAAACCCTTACCTCTAACCTACACCATCGTATTCGAATGCATTTACGTCGTGAGGAATTAACGATCTCCCAAGGAGTGAAACACACACTCGAGACCATCAATAGTGCCTGGTGCCTCTGAACAATCGAATGGGCTAACCTAAAATGATTAAATCATCCACACAAGGTGATGAATGTAGCTCACGGTTAACGGTTCCAAGTCCCAACCTGTACGTTCGTGATTCCAGTCTTGACAGAGACACAAAAAAGTACGCTCTGCTGACTACCCCAAAACATTTTCAAAAAGCTGACCAGTTCTCTTCGTCGGTTATCATAAACATTTCCATCGGATTTGAATGCACTTATTTTCAACACATCAGGACCAAACGATGTTAGGAGTGTATCGAAAAATCGATGCGCCATGTGTTGTTTTATTGTGAAAGTTATAGAGTTAATAACACAGCGATGTCGGTAGAGAATTATTTTCATTTTAATCTGTGCAAAATTACGAAAAAAGAAGACCAATTTCAGAAATGGTATGAAATGTCCCATGGAGAAAATCACTTTCATTGAATTTGTGTTTTCTACTCTAGTCTCCATTATATACCATACCAAAAAATTTCAATACATAAATAGCTGCTTCGTTTTTTTTCATGAATCTTCTGATTCAGTTTGTTCATCCAGAGCCCCTGTGGTCACTGCAGAGTCGTGCTTTTGACCTTGGAGACGAAACGTACAGAAGGTATTGAGGAACATCGTGTAACATTATTTTGATCTTGGAAAAACATTCCAGTTCCCAGTACCATACGTGTATGTCGATAGCTATGAATGAAGGAAAATCATAAGGGGATCTTAATACAGCTATGTTGCGTATGATGTGGGACAATATCATCATTAGTCCCAGGCATTAGGCTCGAAATACTAAACGTTGAGAAAGAATGGATCTGAGGAAAGTCACGGTTTTGCTCAAGTTTACTCTGTTTTCTGTTCCAAAACTGGGTTGAATTTTTGCTCTCAGTTCATTATTTCTGTGCACTGTTTTTTTTCTTCATTCATCAGGTAACCTGGACTCTGACAATGGAACCTCTTCAAAATTGACGTATCTCTTCGTCAGAGTTATGTCATGTAACAGACACATTCTGGCTTGAAAGCGATGAGCCGCAGCCCCTCCCTAAAACACACATGCACAGACATACCTACAAACGCTTACTCTACTAAATTTTCGTAATTTTGTCAATATTTTGAGTTTTTGCTACTATCGTTTTATGGGGTCAGCACGCGGCCCGACGAATGAGCTCTGCTTCACATGAATGCGGTGTGGAGTTAGTAATCACTGAAGATCAACTCTAAAAACGCACGTGATAATAACGTTCGAGTAACAACCTTGTGTGTTCCGGGTTCAAATCCTAATTGGTTTAGTGCATACGCAAAACTATGGTGCTCGCAAACAAGCCTGATGAAAGTGTCCTCCCGAACTGTTAAACCTTCTCAATATTGGCTGATAACTGAACTCTGTATACGGAGTTCATCTACTGGAAAACTGGGATTTAATATTTACACCAAATGTACACATCTACTAATCGTTGAAATCAAAGGGTGCTGCATGTCAAACTAATGCTTCACATGCACGCTTGACCTGTGTGATCTAAGGAGGATCAACGTTAGAGGATGTTGAAATAAGAGCCTTGTTTCACAGATGGTAAAGGCGGGGCCTTCAAATTTTGGCCGTGCTACATTTTGTGCTCCAGTGGACAATTTATCAACTTTTACGTCACACATTAGATTTAATCGTTTGAATCAAATTTTCTTTCATCGCTTTCATGATCACGTACGGCCCGGAATCTTTAGAGAATTTGCAATATTGTGTTATCGCGCAAGAGTGGCATTCCCTATCAGTTCAGTCGTCAAGTTAAAAATAGATACAAAAGATGCAGACAGGCTAGATCAGGTTTCCTCAGAAAACACCGAGCAGGCTGGCAAGTGGCCTCACGTAACAGCAACGACTCTTTGGTTGAGTTGGATTTATTTGATATGCATCGGTTGAATAGAGACTGTTTACCACGAAATCGAGGTGGTGGTCTAATAACCTACGCCAAATCATCTTGGTGTAATTCTACAAAGATTATCTTCACCTACAACGTAGGATATATCTCATGTCTTTCGGTTGAATGTAAAACCCAGTTTCCTTAGTAAATATCCCTCTGTTGTGGCGTCGAACATTTACATAGCACCTTCCAGTACAACTTCTGATATATAGACGTTTGCTGATATATTTATATCCAAACTTTCTAACTACACGGAACGCTCTCTTTTTATTGTTAGTGGTGATTTTAACCATGCAGATATTCATTTCTTGACTTGTCCCTCTCTTTACTATCTTGTAAATGTCTCCACAAGAAGAAACACGCAGCTGGACGTTGTGTTTTCGAACGATCCTGACCTGTTTGCTGTGCGAAGAGAAACCCCTCTGGCAAACTCCGATCATTGTAGCATAAATGTTTTGCCAAAAGTCTACTCAAAAAAACATCATAGCACAGTGACACGTACATATAGCCGGAAGATTTTTCATCGACTGTGCGACCCGGCCCACTTGGCATCACTGAGAGAAATGTTCTCTGGTACAAAGTTTGATCAGTTCTTTGATCTAAGTGTCTCGATCGAATGTGAACACATCATGAGTTATTTGAACTTCTGCTTTGACATCTGCTGCCCCATATCCCCTATGTATATCAGTCCCGTCAGGTTTTCCTCTCCCGCTTTGAAGACCCTCAGAAGAACCAAGGAATGGGCATATAAAAATCGTGATCAACTTTTAGTTAAACAAACGTCAGTACTGATCAAGAATGAGATCCAAAATCTTGGCAAACTCTACACTAAAACCCCTCTTGGTGACCGTAATTGCAAGTAAATCTGGAGTGCTTTGAAAAAACTTTGTGAAAGAAAAGTCAGACTACGCAGGCCCCAACCCACAGTAGATGAACTCAACTGCATGTTTCCACATCAACTGAAACTGAAGTATTGCATCCTTATTTCCAATCAGTTGACCATCGTGAAGTTTCACATGTCAATTCTAATCAGGTGCGTGCACAGCTGAAGTGCCTCAAAATATCAAAAGCTTCCTGTCCCAACGGGCTATGTTCAGTCGTCCTCAGGGAATGTGCGTATTAGCTGGCGGAACCACTTACCGGTATTTTCAACCGCTGCTTCGAGGAACAAAAATTTGTCCACTGCTGGAGACCTGTGCGCATCACACCAGTCCCCAAAGAAGAAGCGGGGAAACTACGACCAATCGCCTGTACCTCTATTTTACTAAAGATTTTCGAAAAGTTTATGCTTATTAACATTATTCCCAATAATGGGCAGCTAGATGACTACCGATTCGCTTATCGCAAACAACGTTCTACCTTAGATGCTCATGCGCATTTGGTGAACTCAGTTTTGCGATCCCTAGATATGCAAGGGCAGGGCATTTCGTGTGTTTTCTCGATTATAATAACGCTTTTAACTGTGTTGACAGGCTTTTGTCTCTACTCCAAGGTGCTGGATTGTCCCATAATACCCTCAGGCTTATTTTACTGGTAGAACACAATTCACGAGGTTTCTTGGAAAAACCTCAGGGGTGCTCCAGGGAACAATTCTGTCCCCCTTTCTTTTCTCTTTCTATATTCGTGAACTTTCCACTAACCCAGATGATCTTCTTATTAAGTGTGCTGATGATGTCACAATAGGTTGCAAATTCCAAGGTGATTTCCGCTTCTCACATCTTCAAACCAGTTTATCTGCCTTAAACTTATGGTCTTCGTCTTCGAAGTTATC
>UZAN01040046.1:82803-93012 GCA_900618425.1 Echinostoma caproni | reverse complement strand
GGTATAGCAATCCCATCGTATGCAGCTGCTGCATTTAGACGTTTCCTACCCGTGTATCGGAAATGGTTGTCGATGCGTCTGCCAGTCACGAATTCGGTCGACTGAATAAACTATCATCTCCATTAATTTCCTACATTTCATTTCTCTCAACGCATTTCGAATCCCAACAATTCCCCCGTCACTACCAGTGATCTTGTATATTTGATTACTTCTGCTCACAATTCGATCTAAAAATACATTTTTTTATTACACTATTTCGTTTATTTATTCATTCATGTTTTTTCATGTAATGCTTCTGTTGAGATGTTCTGCTCTCACTTACCATAAATCTGTCTTGTGTTTGCATCCCTATCTATGTACATCGCTGCTCATGTAAGCTGGGACAAGTCGATCGTGAATATTAAGTTTAGAGTTGGAAAACTGCATCATAGTGGTCAACTGATGATTGGTATACTCAGCCACTGCGGATATTTACCTCGGGTACTCTCTAATAAGCCTATCAGATACAGCCTGCAGGCTGGACGATGGTTGAGGCGCACATGTATACAACGCAGTGTCAAACCCTGAGGTGTGGCACTCAGGATAGTCGGTTTACTGGGTTCCAACCAGAAAGCGGGTAAAACCTTGAGTACCTTTACAAGTGTCGTGGGCACTGGTATGCACTCCTTTCCATCATCTGTATACCCTTAATTGCTGATAAGTTTATTACCATTGCGTACCTTTTTCGCCGTTGTGTAAGCGCAATCGGAATAAAAATACAATTTTTCGCCAGCGAGTTTGAAGCAGGGACCGACTGTAGGGCGATGAGGTAGCCGGCTCGAAGTTCGACATATTTGAACGTCCGCTTGTCTGTGTATGTGCAGGTTGGATGAGTGTGTGATCATGCACATTTACAGCGTCAAAATGTTTGCATAAACTTTCACTCATTTGTTAATTTCGGGTTTGTTTTGGCCCAACCTATCAGACCAAGAATGATCCAACGCAGGTGATTAGTCACGACCCACAGATAGTTAAGACGGTTGCTAACGGACCTGTGAACCAATGGTCCCGTTCGTGCATCTCCTTGTCTTCTCGCTTTTCCACAAATTATCGCGCTTTCGATGAAATAAATCCAGGTGGTTATACGTGCCCTTTAGATGTGCTCTCGTTCACGACCTGATGAGTCGCTATGTGACCGAGAGTTTATCGGGAGTACAATTATTTGAGAATATAGCATCGAGACGATTCGTGCGTTATGACACTGAATATTATAGTTGGTTCCAATCAGATCACTGTTGAAATTGATTCATTTTCTTTCATGATATGTTCCGTATTTCCTGGTTCAATCCGATTATCGTTTAGTGTTAACCTGCTCCCCTATTTTCTATTGCAGTCAATTGAGAAATGGCGTCAGAACTGGAGGCTTATGTAGGACGTATCCTTTTGCGTCTTTGAGTTTCCGGTGCTCCAACATTCATTGCAATCATTGAAATTGAAATAGCCTGTATTATATACAGGCTATTTCAATTTCAATGATTGATTACTTCAAGTCAAAATCTTCCTTGAGGTGTGCGTGTCTCGCTTCACCATAGTGCTTGACTTATGTTTTTATTTACGAGGAAAAGCGGCCATTTACCCTTCATAGAATATCAGTACACTGACCCCAATGGTACTTTGAAGAAATATTGTATTGAATTGCCAACCGATTTGGGAAAGCTATCAGCTCACTTTGAGGTCGGAATGCTGTGGTTACATTTGCTTCACTTTAGTTCGTTTCATTGGTTAGTTGACCCCAAATTCCTATTCGATGCTTAGCCCTTTGTCTTTCGCGTGATCTCGTCCCTGGAATGCATCGACACTTCCAAATTCAGCACTTCCTCACATCAATCTTGAAATCATTATTTCACAATAACGATTCGGTCGCGATCACTGAACCGCCCTGGATCATTTCAGTTCATTTGTCACAGGTCGACCTATGACACATGCCAGTCGTGCATCAAGTTCTTAATACCAGCAGTGGCTCCTTTCGTTCTTAACTCTTTGAGTCAATAGATATTTTCGCAAGGTAGATTTCTTAAGGCATCATTACATTCTAGACAAACGCGTACAAGACAAATTCATTTTTCTTTATTACGTTCTACCGTGTGATGAGCATCAGAAAGAGGTAAACCCATGGACCAACTGTGCACTCGTGGGAACCGGCAACCTTGGTCGCTGTACTTGGAGTGACAGCCACATAACGCCTCACTAGCATAATAAAACATCACTCTATCTCTACAATATGCCAGACCAATCATCGTCTATTGTCTTCTCGATGAATTTGACGCTCGTTCAGTTTACCACCCCGTTCGTGTCGCCTTTTTGCGTAGTGTTATTACCCTTTTGGGGAAGAATTTGACGCTGAGCTTGGGCTGATTTGTGAGTATTGTGGTCCAAGGCTATGTACCCTAATGTCATTGTCTGAGATGGAATCTAGCACTCTATTTACGTTTAGGGCAGATAATTTCTAGAGTTAAAAATTTCGATTAGTACCCTCGTAACTAACCTCTTTTTTACGTGAAAGCAGTTTAAGACCTATTAATCTTTGCTCCTAAATCCTATCTCTTCACCTGCTTTCATTCTAGTTAGCATACACTGCATTTTATCCAGTCAGACAATATTGTTCCCTAAGTTAGATGCCTCCACCTGTGCACAACGTTTCAAAAGGGGTGATCGCAATTTTCTGCCTCTGTTCTTCATTGAGGGGGATTCCTGAGTCGATCGTGTGCTTCCCGGGGAAGGTTTATGTACTCATACGTATTATCCGTATANGTATATATATATATATATATATATATATATATATATATCAATCGATATATTTGCCTTGACTAAACTACTTTGCACTTAAGGAATGGTCAATGTGATCACATCAGACGGTCGAACGATTGTGGTGAGTAAATATTTAGTTTCCTACTGTATCCGTTCATGACTCCCGCCTTTCTTCTCTCACCATGCCCACATTTTTCTCATACATTCCTGTATTCGTTGTGTTCTTGGTCAGCCCTAGATCTTAGACAGAGTCAGTTATCCGGCTCCTACGGATTTCATTGTAGTTTTACATAAATAGTCTGCCTTCTGTCGAAGTAACTGTTCGGTCATGAAGACAGGCTTGTTTGACTTCTGCGTTTACTGAGGTTAGATGAAACAGAACATGCATATTACATCACTCTTGTTTGCAAGACCGTTGGGGAGCAGCAAATTACTCCTAGGCTTTCAGCAACTGAGGTGGCATGTCATGGTATGTTTTAAGCTTTGAAGTTTCCGGGTACTTCCTCATTGCTAACAGCTGACAATATCTATCTTGGATGATACTGATGTTGACAATGGCGACCTCACACTTCAGTCCATTCGATGTGCAACTTGTCTTTCAGCCACTGGAAGTATGGTTTGATACACGTAGTCACTCAGTTCCATCTCAGGGATACTTGCACACCAAAAACTAGTACGCACCCGATTTTCCCGCACTGGACACATAAAATGGCAGTGTGAACTCCCTGGTAATGCAGAGCATAGAGTTATCGTGAATCCCACATACAGTTTTAACATATACTCTTTTTTGCTGAATTCACTTGCTTGCCATGAAAAATTAGTTCGTTTCAACGTCGTCAACTGGGTGATAATGATGCCATGCGTATCCAGATTTGGTTGCGGATCTGATCGATGTGTTGTTTTCCTCTGGATTTCCAACTACAAATCCCAAACACCGGTAATCGTGCAAGATACCCGGTTAACCACTCCTCCCTTTTTTCACTCAGGGTACCTTGAAAGGTTTTGATAATGTGATCAACTTGGTAATTAAGGACAGCCAGGAGCGCGTATTCAGTCCGACTGAGGGAGTAGAACATGTCCCTCTTGGTCTGTTCATCATTCGTGGTCAGAACGTGTAAGTCTAATCATCCATTGTTCCTTCTCATTTGTTTTTTTCAATTTCCGGTTGGTTTGACGTTGTTGTTCCTAGATGGTAAATCTATTGAGCGAGATAATGTGTGACCCCCTCCCTGTGCAGATGATCACTTGCAGTTCCTGGGTCTAGAACCCTTCGAGAGGTCACAATAACAAGCCAAACACGCGGTTCCCAGAGGCAGTTTGCAATCTAGCATGCTTGTACATTCACACTCCCGATTCTGCTTGGCACATCAAATGTTTGGGTACGAAATGTTCAATCGCTCACGCATCCTTGTGCTGTATCCGTGTTATAGGCTGAAAAACAGATTAACTGTTTGATTGGTTTGTCGATTAGGTCTAGTCAGAATCAGCCAACGACGACTTGAAACCTCACTCTGCCTTCTGGAAGTCGGACTGAATGAGGTTGGATTTATCTAGAATCACTTGTAGTACTTTCGGTGGCAGAACCAATTGGATCGATGTTCTGAAGGTCCGGTGCTCTTTCAATAACACGCAAAGGTACAGTTTATGTCACCCGAGGTACTCAGTGGAATTGCAATCACTTTAGAAACCTGTTTGTTAATATTGTAGAGTAAACTTTTGAATGACTGGTAGTTGGATTCCCAAATTCCGTGACAATCATTGGACGAAGTAGAGATAGATGAGGAGTGTCTGGACCATTTGGCAATTTTTCATTACACGCTGTAATGTGATGAACAACAACGAGGAATAGATCCCATTGTCACGTGGACCTACTGTTCGGTTCTGAGCATCAATAGTGTAAGACCTAGACCCTGGGTTAAGAAGCTGCACAAGACAATAGCAGTAGTGCTAGACAGTAGTAGCATTGGGCCAAACAGTAACAAAGCTGCCTATCCCCAGTTTTCTAACCTTTGGGCCCAGAGCACACTAGTGACAATAACTTGAACTGCTTAATCGCCACCACGTGATTTGAGTGATCATCCTTCCGACTTGATCCTCGCGCTCAGGTTTCTTATTTTCAAGTCAGTTTTACCCTAAGGAGAAAACTCGAGTTTCGCTCACGAGCATCGTGAACCGAACGGACTGATAATTGTGCTGGATGAACTCTGGGGGATCGTCTGTCAAAATCCATATCAGGTGTCTAACACCACTACTGTGGGTTAAATGCAATTGACAAAGGTTTATTTGCGTCATTCACCTTCGAAATTTAGTAAGGTACTTGTTACGGAATCTTGTATACCCGAACAAATTACCAACGACAGTTCGCAAGCGTATTTATCACCCTCTGATGGAATCTTTGGTCAAATATCCTGCAGTATTTTTACTTTGTCCATTTCCGTTGTTTCCATATTTCGTATTCACTCGTCTATTCAACCGATTAGTGGAACATTTTCTCCTCCCTTTGACTTTCCAGAGCTCTGGTCGGCGAAATAGACGAAGATCTGGACCGAAGAATAGATTTTTCATCAATTCGTGCTGAGCCCTTGAATCCTGTTGTGCACTGATTGAACAGTTTTATTGTGCCATATCTCTCTTTCCAACCACCTTTTGTTGAAAACTTTTACCACTTAACATTTTCATCTTCAACTGAATTGTATTATTTTTTTATCAATTCACTCGAGGGGTTCGGTCGTCCAAAGTATGATTATAGCTATTTCCAGCCAACCGGTTACACGATTAATCTGCGTTGCACATTGGCCATAAGTGACAAGATTAGTGAATAACAGTCCTTCAAGTTTTTCCCGAATCTGTGTTCAGTTCAGCCGGATTAGGTGAATCTGTTTGTTCTAATAAACAAGCACACAGAGAACCTATGATGTAATAGGACATAATAAAGATACATGGACGGTGAGTATAAAGTCATTCACAAAATCACGTATATATTTCAACTTCAAGTGAGGCTATTATGACTTGAACGAATCCACCAATCGCGTTTAACGGTACCCTCCCCCTCCCACTCTCGAAAAGAGTGTTGCTTTGGCAGTCAAATCGCTTATTAGACCGGGTTTGTCACAACTTCGATCCAGTTGTAACCGGTAAATATGTCTATGAAGAAACGACGCAAAAGTATGTTTAAAGATACCTTTTCCTCGCATCGTTCTCAAACTTATTTGAGAACAAAAGAAGAATAAATTGGTGAACAGAACGGTCATTGGAAGTTAATCTCTTGACATTTTTGAATATCCCTCCTCCCTTAGTGTGTACCACAGCTACAATGATACGACGTTCTTGCATATTCTACATCGTGAATGATCATTATTCGCACGCCGGAGCTGTTCAAACGTGACGTGACCACTTCACAAGCACTGACGATATCATATCGTCTGGTGATGAAACGTTTGCAAACAAATTGCCACGATAGACGAACAGGTGAAGTGGAATTACTGAATACAGTTGTTCGCCTGAAATTGTGTTCTCGATACGACGGTGAGCATTCTCCGAAATTTTAGTTTATTTAACGTTGGTGTGTGACGAGTGATTCGGAGGAAGAGCCAACTGCAGGAGTCAATCTGTCGTGTCTCTATGGCGTAGAAATTGAATATGATGACATAGATGTATCAGTAGTGCTGATGTTATGTGTAGGTTACCAGATATCAGGATAAAGTTTGTCTTATAAGCAGAATCCAGTAGTTGGTCTGGGTATCATGGAAGAAAATATCTCATTGAATCTGCGAATAATCGGGTAGTCTGATTGTTCGGCTGGATCACCACTACTTTCTTCATTATATTCAATTGCCTGTTGAGCTTCTGTTGATTTTGCCTTTCTGTATAAAGAATGCAATACATTTGTTACACAACAGGTGATGAAATTTGAGCGTAGCTCGGTCTTAAAGATCACTGTGAGTTTAGGCTAGACCTAACCCTTCAGCGGATCGCGACTACATTTGTATTTGAGTGCTGACGTCTGATTAGCGACCCACTCAGTTTCGACTGGTTTAGTTACACGGTCAACTGCGATCACTTGGTTCAGGGTTGTTCATTCTCGCGTAAAAAATCTCATTTGATCAACAGCCAATTGCATTACTTTCCTGAGGGATGAAAATTCACATTCAATTCCAACTGAAGTCTATATTCTCGCTTGGTAGATGAATAAAAGTATTTTGGTTTGGCTGTGAAGATGTCACCTCATTCCGACTGGACTCGGTCCGACAGATGGCGCGTAGCGGCCAAATTACCAATCAGTTCGTGGGGCTGCCGGTAGAATGCGATTGGGAAATTCACTTGAACCTCTGGCAAATTCTCGATGTTAAAAAGATGTAAACGCCTGATCTGATTGTTCGTTCGATGTTGGCACGAGAGAGAATCCACTACACGGAAAACCAGACGATTGATCCACGTTTAGTTTCAGGTTTCACAGCTTTTTATTTAAACCAGGTTGATCTACTCCAAATTAGTTGCTTGTTGACAACCCATCTCAGCTTTCCGAAATTTTTTACTCAACTATTTCGAATGCTTGATTCAACTTTCTCGCGATTGGTGATCAAGGGGGAAACAGTTTGCTAAAAATTCGGTATCGGCCCGAAATTGTGGAATGCGTGGGACGGATTGTTAAAAAGCAAGTCCTTCAAGTCGATGTTCATATATCCCGTGGAATATCGTCTTTCAAAACGCATCTACTTGAACTGGTAAATGAACCTTTATGTGAGTTTCTTAAGCGGTAGCGTGTTTGTAAGGATAGAACTTCTTAGGTTTCACGCTACGTTTCACATTTTGTGAGAAGTGAAGAAGAATGTTGCTTTTACATCATAACTAATCGTTTCTTCTGGTTCTTGATGTTTTAAAATAAAGAAGAAAACAACAAAGGGATTTCGTGAAACCACATTTTTTTCAAGCGAAACGAAATAGTTGGACTAGATACACAATGGGGGAGGCATCCTTTTCTGCTGACCCAAGAAAAGAACAACAAACAAAACGTTGTAAATGAAATGGCTACTGATGATCATACGTCAGATCTTCCACTCCTCTTCTTCCCAGAGTAGACACTTATTTACACGTTAAGTAGGTTCAGATATCGATTTGTGAAATCACAGATGACATTCGCCGGTTCGTTCAGATCGTATTCGCAGAACAAATGACATTGCGGGCTGCCAGATGGATTCACCTGATTGATGGCCACAAATCCGAATATTCTAAGGTGGACGGGGGTGGAGGGTGGGGTGGCACAATTGATTAATGGAAAATATGAGAGAACGATCTCAATTTTTGAGTGCTTTCCTATCAAAATTTACCCAGAGGCCCATTTTTAATAAACCGAATCCTAATTATGACTACTGTTCTGCACTGGTGTACCGTTTGGTGTGCGGTAGTTAGACAGCAAACCCGTCACCGGTTTGGATTAGCCCTAGCAGGAATTATCATATACGGTATTTTCTTGTAAGTAAATGTTCGTCGGTACGGTGCGTCGTTTCCAGACACAAGCAAAGACTACACACATCGGAACAGCAAATGAAGTTTATTTTTTTACTGCACACCAGTGTGTGATGAACAGCAGACGGGGCCGACCCCATAGTCACGAAGACCTGCAGTTCAGTGATGATAGTGTCCGCCAACCAGAAATTGTTCATTTGCTGTCGAACCATTCGACAACTGTTGACCACCAACTCCTCATAGCGTAGGTTCGCTCTCTGAATTGCCTACCGATGTTCTCAAATTGTAAACTCAATCTTCCTGCTATTCTTCTGTAATATCGTTCGTCGGAGGCACCATCAGAGAGTTTATCTCGTTCCTCGAGGTCTGAGATTATTACGGAAGATTATCTCTGTTTGTACTAGGGTGACCCATTAAGTATGCAAACCTTGGCTATACCCTCATTGTTCGGTGATTGCTTGTGCGTTGCAATATCCTGAACTCAAGCTCGACCGAATTTATGTGCAGTGTTTCAATACAATTCAGTATAATCGAAATTGCGCTGAACGCTTGTGAATAGATTTATCCCGTTTGACATAAGTCGGTTGGGAATATTCCGGTGATTCTCAGACCTAATTTACCGAACGTTTAGACCATCTTCTAAGAAACTTATGAATACACCTAAATAAAGTCACGGAGGATTTCGACAGTATTAAAAAAGGCCCCATTTCTGACCACGCATCAATAAAACCACTCGGGTAATGATTGGCTTGCCAACTTTACAGGATTATGATCAATAACGTCCGAGCTCTTCGATACATGCTGTAAATTGTGGGCCATGCAAACATGATTGCTTCTATAACGTCTGTATTTGACCGAACGAGAGGTTATTCATTCAATTACTGCCATACTACGTGTGACCGATGAAAGTGAGTGCATTTATTTGTGAATTAGCGAATCAGGCGGAGCTAAATCGGTACTGCAATTACCGTTCGACATCATACATTCCTTCATTCAGATAAGTTATGGATAAGCGATGGAATATTGGCAACTAATCTCACCGGGAATGTCGTATCCACTTACTTGCTCTCAACAATTCCTTCGTTATATAGCTCCAGGGATTTCCATCTGCAAAGGAAATCAGAGGAACCATAGTGAGGGGGCAGTGACATGAACTGAATAAAAGTACAATTTAAAGAATTTACTGCTGTTCATTAGTTAAGGTGTAATTTGTGGTGTATAAATAAGAGTCAATTGACGAGTGCAATCTTCAGAGGATATTTTGTCAAAGACTATGCACATTCTGCGATCTTCATGATCGGTTTGTGTAGAATTGTCGAGACCAGATCAATAAGCTCATGTGATCAAAATGGTTTGGCATGCAAAGTAGGTCATTTATGTGATGACAGGACGATTCTCGGTTAGAAATGGTACTTTATCATAGGAGTGACTATGATGGGGAAACATTTGAATTAAGGTTTTCAACTATGTAGTTCGCATTCAGCTTTGGAGCTGATAATTTGTGTCACCCACAGCGAGAAATGGGATTAAATCACTTGATAATCATAATTTATATTGATACAATTTTGATCTGCATGCAAGAAGCTCGTTAGGTTTTCTTATTTCATATACATAAATAAAGGTGTCTAGCTGTTGGATCTAATGTACTGAAGTAGATGCCTCGAGACGCATGATGAAACGTTAGGGAAACTAAAACAATACTGGGTAGTGGTGGTGCAGTGGTTTTTTCGCTGTCACCGACGTGCTTTGGTCTATAGTCCGAGGTTCGAGTCCTGCCACTGCCACCCGACTTTGGTAGTAGGCAGCTTCGCTGTCGTCCGGTTCAATACAACGACTAACCTATCGGGTTCCTTATGTGGTTCGCCACTCCATGTCCCGGGGCTTGGGTTGCCGATTTCCACCACTGAACAGCAGGTCCTCGTAATTGTGGCGTTCGCCCCGTCTGCTGTTCAT
>UZAN01040046.1:53519-82247 GCA_900618425.1 Echinostoma caproni | reverse complement strand
AAGAGGCCTTCCAGTCAAGAGTTATTGCGAGCTTACACTAAACGTAATCTATGGCTGGTGTTTTGATTTTGCATGCAAGTAAACATTCAAAAAAGCATGTATCTCTGCTCAACTCAGAACCAGCCTTTTTACTGACTCAAAAAGGATGGTAATTTTATCCATATCTTTGCAATAACTGGATTTATTAAGTAAAGTTGTTGTATTTGTATTTTTGTTGTATTCGAATGTTAGCTGGAAAGTTGGAATGACCAAGGCTATAACTGGATTACTAAATGACCATCAGAAACGATGAATTTATTACCTTCTATCTAACGGATCCAATCCCATATATAGAAGACAGGGNGTGCAAATAATTTGCGATCCAAATCGGTCACTGTTATTCCGGTCTCATTCACGCGAAAATTGACCCGAGCCAGTTGAACAGCATTTCTACCCGGACCAAGGACATGATCTGTGCACAATCGGACCGCCTGCGGTCCTGGTCGTACAAGGACTTCGAAACCTCCGAGGTAGAATAGCTGACAGGCTGAGGTTGGGGGTGGTTGTTAGGATTTGTGGGAGAGAAAGATTTGGAATGTGAATTGATTTAGTGCGTGACTGTAGGTAGTCGGCGTTTATACACGCCGAAATGCTGTTGCTTATTAGACAAGAATTTGAAATAGAACGTTTGACTGAAAAATTGAGGAACAATGGGGCTCACGTGGGACCACTTTCTACACATTATTCTTTCTGCAGTGAGTAATTGCTACTCCGAAGGCGATTGGTAAAGAAACTTGGAACTGAAGAAACACAAACCTGCTGTATTCATGCATGTTGCGCTCAGATTAATGATGGGTTTATTACACCCAAGCAAACGAGGATGGTCGTTGAAATAGTGAAGTCCGAAAGCTGTTTTATTTTCGAATATAAAGTGCAGTTTGTGTTTTTAACGCGGACTTGTTTCGCTAAACTAGTGAGATGTCTTTGAGCTAGTCTTCGAAGCTAAACTTGAGAATCGCTAATCAAAGAAGGCATTTATCAGATGCATTGAATAGTTTGTGTAACACGGCGGCACAATTGCTCGTCGGCCATCAATAATCATAAATGATTCAGAAATCCAGAAATTTGTTTCATATAGCCCAATGGTTTTAACTTTCTGGTTTTACCCTTAAAAAGATTATTATCTGAGTCATTCTCATTGTTTCCAGGTCACGGGTCAACTTTTACAACGAACACTACCGTAAACTCATCGCCAAAACAAATACGCAATCACAATGAATGTCAACAATTGCATAAAACCCGTGCTTAGGTGATTCGAAAACGTTGAGTGACCTGGAAATAAAATAATGTACAGAATCATTCTTCTGTCATTTCGGCGTGAACTGAAAACAGTGTAAAAGGATGTGTCAGAAAGTCGAAAGATTCCGTCAGTTTTAAGAATTGTTTCCTCACAGGTTTCGGTGCATATATATTTGCATAATAGACAATCGGATTTCCCTTTTAACTTTTGACTCGGTCAAATTTGATGTTCTGCGTTAACGTACCTAAAATTTGGGAAGTTCTTAAGGTAACCTAAATCTGTAGTAGAAGACTTTAGCAAACCTGGAATAGTTCGGAATAATGCAATTTCAACACTGTCGAATAAAGTTGATAACCAAAACTTATGGAAACTTAAAAACTTATGCTTTGAAGTCATGTTCTCAGTGATTACAGTTTTGCGTCATTGTGGTTTATGAATACGGAATATGGTTTCGAATATGGATAGAAACAAAATTTTCTTTAAACTGCTCGACAAATTTTCATGATGTGTATAGAGTTGCGTAGAGACAAACAATAGTTAAACTCGAGTAGTATAATTGGGGATGAAGGCATTTCCTCTGAGGCGATGTGGTGGTGGTGGTGGCGCTTGATCAACGTCGATATTGCGTGGTATGATCTGGCTAAAATAACTATTTGCCCAGAAGGCTCAGTCGACGTGGTCACCTGTTAACTTACAAAGTCAGATCGTTTTGAGTCATGCTTTCGAGAGAAATAGTCAAGAATCAAATAAGTATATCACTTTAAACGCTTAGCAGTAAACTGATCCCCAAAGTTCTTGGTCAATGGTGGTAAAACCAAGCAGCATTTGTTGTTAAGAATAATTATTCAAAATGGAGAAATCGAAAATTACTTAATCAGTTACATGTCTACCGAAAACATTAGCGGTTCATTATGAAAATACGGAAAACAGTTGTTGAAAACCACATATGTTTAATTTTTATTTTCTCCCTTAAGTGATTTATTTCAGTCACTATTGTGAACAGTTTTCTTAACACTGTTTATCGGTTCTTCTTAGTGTGCACAGTTAGAGGCAATTTCAGTAGCCACTGATCGGAAGTGCACATATTCGGACTAAGAAAAATTGTGGTCTGTTTATTAAAAAAATTTATTGGTGCATTTAGTCGAATAAGTGGATGTTCGAAAGCAAAAATGAACAAGGTTAATGCTTGGTAAAATAAACAAAGGTATGCCAAAAGCTTATTAGTTGTGCGTTATCGGAGGAGAATAGAAGCTCGAAAATGTGGTTAGTTCAGAAGCCGATATATTATTTGCCAAGTAAATGTTTCAGAGATTTATTGAGCGAAATCCAGTAGTATCGTGACTTACAACACCAGTACCGTGGCGTCGGATATTTTCCGGCGAGTATTCGTGGATCAAGGCAACCGATTTGACTGAAAACGCATTCTGTTCGATTCCGAGCACTTGTTAGATGACTCCCAGGTACGAAAATAAAACTGCACGATTTAGTCGATCATTTTTAAATTGTAACTAAACCTCCTATAGCCTAGTCATCTCCATGTTTTAGCACTTGGTTCTACGTGATAAAAACATTCTAGATAGGTTTAGTTTGTATTTTAAATGAATAGTATAAAAGCGTTGATAGGAGTTGCTCTCAATATTGAAACATAATTCAATTTGCAATGCAATGTTTTCACTTCCGTGGGCATTGTCAAACCATATTTACTATGAGCTTTATCTCTCAGTGCAAAGCATTTGAGAATCCTATATTTTTTCAGGATAACTCTCTTCGTCATCTCTCGTTCGAGGTTCGGTATAAAAATCATTCGCAGATATTTACTCAAATTTACACAGGATCCGAAATTGAACTCATTCAGTTCGCACGTAACAGCCCGATTGCGAATGTTATTGAAGACTGAGACGAGGCAGCCAATTCGTGAATGGTCGTCAGAAGTCAGGGCGCGGTACGTACCGAAGAAAACTGAAAGTTGCGATTGAATTTTCAGATCTTGGACGTCTTGCCGAAATAACTAACCCAAGTGATGACAGAAAATCAAGAAAGTGGAATTAGGGTACCTGTGTCGTACCTATATCAGTCATGTTCCCGTGATTTCGTTCTACTGATTTTAAACATCTTGCAGTTGATGCACCACTTACCATCGTCTAAATCGAGGAGTCGCACACTAACAACACTTTTATCTGACAGAGTGAACAACATAAACAGATACGTTACTGATTCTTCGTGTCATAAATGACGTCAAACCATAGCTAGATGAAGTTCAAAACCATAGGTAGTGAAAGTAAGCAATCCGTTGCGAGGCTTGGTGTCTCACAAGTTTAATCAATACGTGCGGTCCCAAGATATAGGTTTAGAAAAAAACAGAAGCGAACAAGCTGGCTTGTGGTTATTCATCCGTAGGCTAATTCACCACAACTTAGGACACAATGTTTATTAGAGGAAGGAAATTATGAAAAAAGGGAGATGAAATATATCCATATTCCAGTTTCATGATCACAAGTTGCTTACATTTTGGTCATCATATATATGCATTGTTTTGGGTCATTAGAGATGGGTGGGATGATGACTGTGTCGTGTGTGGTGTTGGCCATGGAGGACCAAGTGTTCCCTAACATTTTGTAACGATGGTTTCATTCGGAAATTGTAACCATTTTTGGTTTATGGAGTCGTGCAAAACGTTGAGACTATTCACCGATTGCTCACCACTTCATACGAAAAGGTACGACTTGATTCCCCGTAACACTACGCTAGACCTCATAGGCCGACGTAATGCTTCTCGCTGAGGACATGCCATCTTCTGAGTGAGATATCATAGAAGACAATGGTTTTGTGAATGACATAAAAATACCTATAACAGCTCAGATAGGGCGCAATCAATTGCTGCTCTCAAAAACTCCGGGAGCTGAAATCTGCTTCCGTACCTGATATTCGTTCTCAATGTATGAAAACAAATAGTGATGAACTGTATCAAAATGTATAGAAATGGATCGATCGTTACCGAAGCCATCACTTATCTACGTGCCAGGAGGCCAGAGGACTAACTGGTTTTCCTAATTAGGAGGTAGGTTACATCCAAAGTCCCAAGTAAAACAGATTGAGTCACCCGAAACATCACGTGAGAAAAATATAGTGATGAGTGAAATTACGTCAGAAAATAAAACACCTAAATAAAAGTAACCCTGAGGGTATTTGGTGAAATGACGAACGTGTTTCACACCTCTAACTGTACACGTTTAGCCACTTTAGTTTTACCATTTTAACGAAAAGTTCAAAAATGAATGGCTAGTTCAGAATCAAATCCACTTTTAAATGGTTTCCAGTGTACCGAGTTTGAAAAAGATTATCCGGGTGTATTCAGATAATATGCGTTGTTCGTACCTTAGGTGAGATAATTTCTCTGACTCGTTAAATTTTCACATTAGGGTCATTCGTGTATTGACATTAGTTTTGAGTGAATCCCCTTCACTCTACTCTAGCTGTATGGACATGCTGCAAACACTAGAATTATCATTTGGATCCCAGTAAGAATGGACATCTTACACAGACTGAGCTAGGAACAGTACATTCCATAGTTGATAGGTGGTTTTTCCGAAATACGCAGATCTTATTTCGCGTTGGTCTTGGACTGGACAAGCAAACCTTTAACCCACTTTAAGTATTTCGTGAACCTAGGCACAAATCATGTTAGAATAAACCATACTGTTTAATGATTGTAAAACTTACAATATAAATGATACATTTATCTAATAATGGCATATTTTTTTAAAAAGTACTCTGTGATTAAATGAGATTTATTGGTGCGATACATCGAAGATATTTATCATTCAGTTCTCCATGATCTAAGACAAGGTATTTCATTTTTGCTAACTAGATCACGACAGGTTTGATATGGAGATTTTGTTATGTGTTCACCTTGTTAACGCAAACGTTTCAGCGAAACTGGGTTCATGAACAGGAACGAGAAGAGTGACCATTTCCGAAAACTCAATACATGAACTCGGGACTAAACAGTCAGTATTTATGATTTCCTGTGTAATTGGTTGCATTAAAGTTAATAACCATGTATGGGTACACTCGAACGCAACTTCCATGTGGAGATCAAATGTGATGTTCCACAAGGAATTCAAGTCTCCTCGCTAAAAGTATTTACTCTCGGATGATTTGCGTTTCGTTATTTGCTTTAGCGATTTCGTCCTACAATGCACCCTTTAGCTAGTTCAGGCTTATACCTGTTGCGAAATACGGACATTCGGGGGTTCGTGTTTAGGTTTGTGATCGGCCACCCATCTCTTTCCACACACTAGATGTTTTGATATAACTAAGAGTCTTAAGTAGCTGATGATGAAAAAATCCATCCTGCATCTTTCAGTTGGGAAAAGCTGGGTCAAATGTGCATGACGAAAAGCTATCATCTGGGTAGGAAAAAGGTTAGTGAATAACTGGCGGTTCGCCCAAAGTTGGAAAAATAGCCCTTATTTAAACCAAAAAAGAGGAAGCGTAGAAAGTACACCACACGATCCTGGTTCATCTCAAATTCTTCGTTGTGACTAGTCATTTAACTCTGCAGAATAAGCCGATGATCAGATTCACTGAGCATTGGTCCTCAATGGATTGATGAGTCTGATTGTCATCTTGCTGTTTTTCAGGTCTGACATTTTACTCAAAGGCTTTGGCTGCAGATCAATAGAGTGATCACTGTTTTGAGCCCGAAAAGCAGGAATCAGTGTGTTCTAACAGCCTATGGATATTGTAACGTTTTGCACCTGCTTGCTTCATATCACTACGGCTGGATTCGTGGAGAGGATATGCCTACCAATATTTATTCAATGGGTTACTGTTGTATATATTTATTATATACATGTGTATGTATATAAAGAAGAATTCAGTACAAATGTATCGCATCAAACTGTCAAAACTCTATGAAGTAAGTTGTACTCTTACCAGCCCCTTGAGGTAGTAATGAATAAACTGGACGTTGTAACTGTTTTCGTATTTGTGAATTCGTGTTTGGGGTTCGATGTGGAGGAACTGGCGGGATGATGGCTTTGTCTGCCCACGGGTCAGTCATCTCCCGGGATCCAATGCGCTTAGTCCATGAACGCTGAATCGGTGTGGTAGACGGACATTCTCCAAGGGCACCACTGGCCCCATTCAGTGGGGCTGCCAAACGATTACGCATCGAAAAGTTGGCTACTCCTGTAGGGGAGCCGGTAGCAGATGTCCCAACACAACTCGGTCCTATGGACGCCGGACTGTATCCGGGCAATCGTAGGAGACATGGTAGTGAGTTCGTTTGACTGCAGTGGGCTGCAATCAAATGGGCAATTGTTGGATAGTAGCGCGACTGGTTCAGTTCTTTAATCGTGTAACCAGACGGTGTCTGTTCCAAAGTGACCCGTCGCACTTCTCCGTTTCCTGTATCAGTGTAATTCACAGACGGGAGTAAGAGGTTAACCTATGCAAATGATCAAAATGAGATTGTGGTTGTCCTAGTTTTTTTCATAAGTTTGTAGTCACTTCAGGGGAACAAAAGCCGTAAAAGGGAGCCGAAAGGGGACACTTTATATTCCAACAGATTTTGTGGGTGAACCAAATCTAGAGGAAACTGAACTTTAGATATGCAGTCTCATCTATGTTCTGTTATGTGTACGTATTCAATACAGTTGGAGAAACATTTGGAACTCGATTTTGTTTATCACAAATATCAACTGATTCTCCGGGGTGCAGTATGTCCGATATTACGTTCCGATACACGATAAACTAGCATTTTATCGATGACCATGATAAGAGGTTCTATGATCTGTGCCCATCAGTGTTTTGCACAAACTTTTATCTCCCCTTAGTAAATTTGTGTATCCCAGAATCCCTAGAGATGACTCGTTTGCGATACAAAACAAAACTGAATGAAAATGTTTACTGAACAACTCCAAATCCCATCCGCTGTAGATTTGTGTGATAAAAAAATCATTGCATCATAATGGTAATAGAGGAGAATTTGATTTGTCATGTATAAGACAAACAAAGCTTGATCTAAAAGGTTCAAAAGCATTTCTGCACATCTGCTTCAACTCGAATGGATTTTATCAGCATTTCGAATCCATTTGCCCAATTAAGGATTCAACTGAGTTATGACCCTGGACACTAGCACCGGGATAAGCTAGTTGTGATGCCTGCATTCACCTCGCAAAAATGGGTAGCAATACATAAGTTTTGTAAAGGTTAAATAAAAAACGGTCTAATCAGCTCCCCGGTAGTCAAGTGGGTAATAGGCTTGTGTGAGGTCCCAGGTTCCATCTCCAATAGGGCTGATAGATAAGCAATGTTAATCAAACGTAATGAGGTCAAAAACTCTGCGCAATGCATCCTAGCTTCTCACTTCTCGCTTCTTTTACTCTGTAAACGACCAGGTTCAAATTTAAATTTTATTGTCCTACTTTTTTGTTCGTTCGCTCTTCTCTCCGGCGAATCCTTATGTCCTTCCCTCTTTTACGTCATTTCTGATAAATCCTGGCTACAATGGATTCTTCCAAGCTGTTCATTTCAATTTTGCACGATGCGATAAACGGTTACTCGTGAAGCACTGTCCCATTCCATCTAACCCCACGTGGAGCAGACTTGCCTTGTTGGTCGAAAGTGAGAACCCCATTTCACCATCTTTATACTACTGGTACCCAACGAAATATTCCTCTTCGCAAACCCTCAATAAAGCTAGTGCCAAAGAACTTCCATAGACCAGCCATGGATGAATAACTTTCAGCAAATACACATCCCGATGGGTGCATGTTCGTACAGGCAACCATATTTCCTGCCGTTCCATAGCACTGTTTTCTTTTCCCCGTATATGCATTTGCGTGTGTATGTACATGTAACTCACGTGACCAAATGTCGACAACTGGTAAACGGTCCAGTCCTAATAAGGCCGTGAAAGACGTATGCATGCATACGTATTTTGATGTATTCGAACGAATGCTGTTAAAAATTAGAGTACATTTCAGTAGAACTTAAATCAGCGTTCTATTGTGGGTTTACTACAGAATGAACATATGTACAAAGTTAAAACGTACCCGTATTGAATGCTAAGTGGTAATAATTTTGTTGGCGATTACTTCGACGGACAATAAAGCTGCCAGTTGGTTGCCTCTCCAGACGTTTACGCACTGCAAGGATAATAATATCAGCGAAGGGAAATTTGGTAACAAAATAAAAAACACAAATTATTCACATTCTAGCCAAAAGATTAGTTTAAAAAATTCAATGGAGAAGTCACGATTACTGGTGAGCTCAATGTAACTAGGGTAACTATACCGACACAGATAAGTACCACAGTTACGTTTAGTCTTATAATCAGTAAAATAATTAAAGCAGACTGCAAAAGATTAGCTAAATGCCAACATAAACGCACACAGAAAAGGTAAAGCTTAATTGACAAGGGAATTATACTGTTTACCTGGATGAAATTTAGCATTATAAATTATTATAATTCATGTATTTTGAAGTATCTTGAATTTTTGGGACTTTTGGAGATGGGATGGCACATTTTTTCTACTAACCCATGATTTCTCACTTTAAAGACGTGAAACTGCCGCACTAAGTCGATGACGGTGCCAAGCTATTGTGGATTAGTATTCGAAACCAAACTGGGATACATTCAGCCATTCGGTGATGCAATCCATTTTCCATACAGATACCCGAGAATCGGCATCTGCATTGGTAGACACAAAACGATTTCGCAAGACGGTACGGAATGGGTTTCTCATTGAATTAAATCGATATTAAATTGTCACTTCAGACAATGATCCTGTCGACTGTTTAGTTGCAATATTGCTGAGTTTCGTTCTTTTGTTTGATGTTTCAAATTATAATAAGAATTAAGTTACCGAGCAAAAATAATATCAATATAGTGATCAATATAAGTATATAATAAATTGCAGCTGGAATTCGAGGATTAGAACAAACATCCTATGATGGGATTTGACAAAACACCATGATCTGCCCAGAGGGTACACCGTGAACAACTGTCCAGTGTGAATGCGATAACCACTTATCAACCTTAACAACCTATGTTTAGATGTGATTCACTTTCCACCGACAGAACATAAAGTTGTTGCATATCAAATAAAGTAAAAATCTTGAGGCTCATCAATCGAATTTCTATGTTAATTAGTCTAATTTTACGTTGGTGCATGCGCATGTTTGTCGATGAGGTTTTCTTGTAAAATACCCTGGAAAAGTGTGGACAGCGAACCGAAACCGCATCCTAAGATGCAATAATTCACCGAAGCCGATGCTGAAACAAACCTGCTTGAACTTCTCAAGAATTCGGTGTAGTAGAACTATGAAACAACGGTAGAATGGTAGTCTTTTTATACTCCTTTTAACCAACAAATTTCGACAAAGGGTATACGGAAGTTCTCTGCTAAGAAACCTTTGGAAGCCAGCAGCCCTGCACCTACCTCAATTTACCGCAGAGTACCTACCATGTTCATAAAATAATCCCGGAGTAATGACAGAATTATGGTGGATAAAAGATGGTAGGTGGTTTCCATTTTATTCACAGCTAATGAAAAATTAAATGTGTTATATTCAGCTCATAATGGATAATATATAAGTGTTTTTACTTTCTTGTTTTCTTATTTAGCCCACAGAGATGCAATCTCTTTTAGGGAAAGAAACCGCGGTCCCAACAAGGCTATCTGGGGATTACGTAAATGGAGGGGGTTGGGCTGTGTTCACTGTGGTTCGTTTTCCAGATGATGCATATCTCAAATATCTAGTTCATGGCAATACATATCGCTATCACAGTATTATTCATTACCAAACGTTTACACTAAGCTTTAATTTTAGTTGTCAATCTGCGAGACCCAAAGCATGAAACTATTTTCTGCCATACATATTTTACCAAAGGCTTGCTACATTTATTGCAACATGAAAGCTTTTCAGTTGGCTTGAAGGGCTGGCTTACTGTGTTTCCTAATTATTGTATCCCCTTATAAATTTCAATAAATATGAACAAATGTTAGTTTGGAATAATCTTGCACACGTTTTGTCACAAGGCACATGGGTTTACAAACAGTCGACCACAACTGGAAAAAGTCTGTATTGAATATCATTATAGAACAATCAAATATTGACATCTGATTTATTAGTATTTCATCTGTTGAAGTTTGTACTTACTTCATTTTTCAAACTCACTGAATTCCATAAATTAGCGCAATTTCAGGCATGAACGGAGTAGATTGCAAAGAGCGGACCTTGATAGATTTTTTAAATCCAATCATAACAACAG
Source organism: Echinostoma caproni (assembly GCA_900618425.1). Lineage (NCBI taxonomy): Eukaryota > Metazoa > Platyhelminthes > Trematoda > Plagiorchiida > Echinostomatidae > Echinostoma > Echinostoma caproni. The sequence goes on along the minus strand of UZAN01040046.1, from coordinate 71,685 downwards.
TAGTCTATTTGCCCCAAAGTCACATAGCGTCTCCTCTATTGCTTGCTTATGTCAGGCATGTAAAGAAGACGACAGGAGGCTTTCTTATCATCGAATATTTGAATCATTTCCAGAAAGATAAAAACAACATTTCATTGATCTGTTCACCCGAGTGAGTGATACCAGAAAGACTGGCTCCTAAAGAGACTGTTTTCGTCTTCCAAGCGGTATGAGATTTTTTCTACACGATATGATACCTAGAAAAAATGAGTCATTCTTTCGTTCATTGTTTGTGTTGAGGTACAGCTAAAAAGGGTCTTAACCACTTGCTAAAAACCGTTGCTTTTTCATTTCGATGTAAATTGGATGAAGATTATAGTCCTTGAAACGGGTGAGCACGCAGACACCCTATGTTATTTTGTAATTAGACAGCCCACTAACGAGTATGAACGGAAATTCACGGCTAAAATCCTGCACTCTACGATGAAGGTACATAGAATGTAACCGGTGAATCGTTTGTCTTACAAAAGCAAATCCCATTTCGAGATTAGTTCGCAGGTGTACTCATTCGTAACCCCAAAGCACATAAATGTTCAATCAGATTCGACTGTAAAGCACATGATTTTTCCATGCGCTGGACAGTAGTTTCGTCAGACATAACTGATATTTGTTCACTAGAACAATTTATATAGTTCACTGTTTAGAATCGGTAACTTGCAACTGCCATGCGTCCTCATTTTTTCTAATAAACAAATATTATAGACAAGGAAATATTTGAATATCATTTATTGGGGATTGTTTTGTAGAGTCCTTCTGTATGATGATTTGTAGCCAACAAAACTGGTTGTAATATTTTAACTTTTAATGTTTTTGTTAGTGGTCTGCATAAGAACCCGAATTTTGTTTCTCACACTGAATTTCTTCGTTTAATTTATTCACTAAGTTTTACGCTTTCCTTTGAGAATGTTGACAGTCCTGGCTACAAACCTGACGCTTATGGAGGACTACCCACATGATGAATAATAAATAGGTTTGGCCATTACTTGTGAAGGATAACCTATAAGTTAAAGATAACAGTAGTAGAACCTCTGAGAGTTTGGACATAAACACCGAAACTGCAAAATAAATTTCGCATTGTTAATTCTTTTAAATATCTTTTGAAGGATCCATATATTTCCTAAATGATGAACCCTCCAGTCAATCTTGTAAGCATTTGTTGTACTCGTTTGGTCATCTCCACATTTCCCGAACTAATTTTGGTATTTAAGTGTATTTTAATCTGAAACGGAATCTTGGTGATACCCTAATTTTCACCGCTATTTACCAGCCTATGTTAAAAGATTCATTTTGCCAAACTAGCAAGCATAAGCCTCATCGTAAATGGCCAGTTCGATAAAAAATCACAGCTAAAAAATTGAGATATCCAAGGAAGTATTTATCTGAAAATAGCTAGTACAGAAAACTGAGTTATCTGTAAAGTAGAAACTTAATCGTACAGTGGGTTGATTCACGCTTTTTCTACCTAGCAATTGATAGATGAACTAAGCCACTGAGAGGTTTCCAGGTTGTCTGAATCCACGGTTCAAACCACGGTCAATATTTCACAAAACTCACTTCCAGTTGTTTCGATTTTATTCAATTCAATCTAAACTCAAACGAGAAACATATTAAATGACGAATAGTCTATCATTGCCAACTTGCAGCTTATGAGCTTTATGAGCACCCTCAATCGACTTTCCATATTATAGAATCCAGGAGACTAAATGACAAGCGTAAGACATTCGAAATAATGAACAATTCAGGTGTCATAGTTACAAAGGAATCGAAGATGATTCTTTTGAAAATACTGAAAAATACGCAGACCACTCAAATAGCCTACTAAAAGCTTTCAGCAATTCGGTCCAGTGGAGAATGACGCTAGCCTAATTGCGTCACTAGGTTTTAGTGCTCTATTTATGTCTTCGTTCCATTTCTGTTACCAATCGGTAAACCTCGTGTTTGTTGTAAATCCTAAAGCTAGAAATTTAGAAATGTTACCAATGCAGTCGTGTTTTGCAAAGTAGCAAAAAGATAAACCGGAGATAATCGCTCTCGGAAATCCGATGTATCGTACGAGAGCATCGCATTTCGGTGGAATATTATGAGTATTTTTGGGTTCCCACGTAAATTACTTAAAAAAAGAAGGGATTAAATGGAGACCTAATATCCTACCGTTACTTTGTTCAATTTACAGAGGACTCCATTTAAAAAGTCTATATGACGACATGTAGAGGATATTGATCACATTTGAAGCAAATACAGCTCTATTTTTATCATCCAGACTGGTCAGTTTGCATCATTACGATGGACAACTGCTAGTCATATGATCGCTACAGCTCTTACTTTGTTTCCCACGCTTCACCATATAAAAAGTCCTATAAAGTAAGTAGCTTCAACCGGTTTTGACTCATAGTATTGTTAAAACTACCTTACAGCGGCATTCCGAGACTAAGTAACTGTGTTACAAAACGCTGGATGAGAAGAGAATACGTTCAAGTGTGGCAACACTCAGATCAGTGTCAAAAAACTGAGACACGGTACTAGCGGTCATTTGCTGATGCAACTACTTTATTTATAATTGTAAGATAAAAATGATCAGGACCTACCAGCCAAAGTGTGTTACAGATATATAAGTGACCAAATAAGCATTGCAAACCGATTGTAAGCAGTGAAATATTCCGCTACCCTAAGTACCATAACAAGAAGAAAACAGTTAGTCAGAAAAACAGTTAGCTAGTAGACTTCACCGGGCATCCAAAATACCTTGACAAATGACGTCTTGATCAGCACTAAACTATTTCTTTTGTTTTTACGTTGAATATTGTGATTATGCTTAAGACTATACGTTCGATGTGNCTTAGCTTCAACAATCAGACAAAAGGAACAAAAGAGATGTTGTTTGGCGCTGCCAGATGTTCTGAATGGGAAACGAACGCAGGGAATTTGGAGAACCAACAAGCAGAACAATGTTCAGTGGAGCTACAAGCAATTGCTATGTGATCCCCATGTATGAATCTATAGTCGCAATATACGCCGACATTTCGTCTACTGCTGTGCCAAACACATCTTAATATCTTAGATCACGTTGTGTACAACCATGCACACACGGATTGTTTGATGCGGGTATGTCAAGGTCATGCAACCCTTCTTGCCAATTTTGATACCCATAACTGTTTCATAGTGCGTTATTAGGAGTGTGTTGTTATAAGAATAGTCGACGAATTGATTTTTTTAAATAAATGATAGATTTATTTACAAGGAAGAGTTGGTTTATTGTTTGGTTTGGAAATCCAATCAGATCCAATAAAATCAAAGTAGATCTGTAAAAGCTGGTAGATTCTTATGCACAGAACGAATTCACAAACGTTAGTGAGGTCTCAGAGAAAAATACCAATATTAATATTACCATAAAGACATTCAAAATGTACGAAATTCATCAATTAGTACACAGTGATCAAACTGATATTTGAAAAATCGTGGCTCCATTGAATTTGATTGCTTCACTTGCAAATTCGTTGTTATTACTATCATTAGTACTGTTATTATTATAATTATTAATTATCCGTAACTGAGTGCAGTGAACCGATCTTCAAATGTCACAAAAGCNCTGAGTGGGAGCGATAATTCAAGCTAGGTTTCAGACTATGTGTCAAACATGTTGTGACATAATTTCACTCTGAAACTGATTTCAAAAAACCAAATAACACAATTAGTCTCGGTTAATAACGATTCCACAGATTTTATATCTGAGTATATATTTGCAGCTGATGAGTTCAAACAGGGTTGGATGATTTTCCCCTCCTGCTTTTTGACCATAATCCGAAAAATGTTTGCAAACTCTGTTTGGAATCACGGGCAAAGAAAACGTAAAAGATGAAGGACTAAAACTTGAGGACTCCTTAGGTCCGGAAGTACGAACAATGCTTTCTTGCAGAAAGTCCTTTATATTAGAAGCAAACATGCTTTAAAACATATGCTAACAAATATCTGGTTCTAATCTACCTCTGAACTGACCTCTTAGAGTCGAGTTATTGTGGACTAAGTATAGGATTACAAAACGGACACGTGGAGAGGAGATCAAAGTGTCCGCATTCTCCAAATGATTGTTGGTGATGGGGCAAAATTCCACATCTATATATAGTAGTAATAACCTAAAACAGATATAATTGAAACAGAGGAATTCTCCTCTAATGCAGTATTCATAAGATCCATGAGGTGTGTCATTTTATTCAAAAGATTCTCTTCGGCTGAGTATTTTATGCAATAATTCAATAATTTAGCTACCCTGAAGATGTGGCATACTCATCCTGCTGGTCAACAATTTGACAGAAATTATGCGTTTGAACTTTTTATTCAGTTCCATTCTGTCCAGCATTCTACCCATAAGTGACTCAAAGTTATTCTTCCAAACAGAACATATTCCCTGGAAGACCCTTTTATGAAATCTTTGGATGGTAGATGGTAGGTGACGTCGAAGTGAGATGCCGGTGTTTTCATGGACATCTGTACCACTCCTTGTTTTGAAGCAGATGATAAGTTGCCAATCAGTGTACTAATTATTATACTATATTTTACAAAATAGACGGGTTTATATATCATTGGAGTTTAGTAAGTCGGAATCATTTGGCAACCTATACCGGGAGAAGACGAATCATCCTCCGAACCGACAAACTGATTTAGATTTATATATGCTTACAACCATCCTGGGTACCTTAGGCGAGCATAATCTGCTACAAACCCGTTTGGGGTGTATAGAAGGTTCGGGAATATTATTGCCTCTAAGGCAGCGGTGAAAAATGTAAAAATTGGATATTTCAGTAATTGTTCGTTACGAAGCATTACTAAGAAACTTTAATTTATTTCCTGCGTGTCGTACTAGTTAGAGAGGCAGATATATCTTTTCTATCATAAAATTTACAGTTTTCTCTCTTCAAATCGTTCCAGAAAAGGAAACGTTTTTATAATAAATGTATGTAGTGTTGAGAAGTTCTCGAAATAAAGCGAAAAAGTTCTTATGTTTTCCTAAACAATGAGGAGTGACCGTTTAGATCTTGGAATGCAGCTTCCATTTTGTAAAATGCTGAACCCTTCACAATAAAGAAAGTTGTTTAGAACATTGAGAAAGTAAATTATAATCTGGAAGGCAGACTTTATTATGATCTTTCTGGATCAAAAGAAGTAGTTCGTCCATAAATAACCTATACCGTTGTTCGCCATACAGCATTCATAAAATGTGAAGTGCTGATCTTTATCCACAGTGTGAAATACACAACGGGGCGAGTCCGTGTACATAAAATGGTAGATTTGAAACTGGTACCCGTAATAGCCGAAGTACATGAACTAAGGCGTGAACTGTGCTGTCAGTTATCATTTCTGCTCTAGTCGGGGTAGAAAAGACCACACGTGCGCAAAGAATGAAGAGACCTGGTGTGTTAGCAGAAAGCCATCAGATAAGCGTATTAGATATGAGTTAAACGTTTCCCTTTTGGTAAACACGGTGGCCTATTTGACATTTCGTCAATCACGTTCAACACAGATACACACCGGTTATGGCACACTATAACCAGTAGACAGGATTGCACTAACGCTTGTATTTATATCAAATGCTTAACAACCATTTGCATGTGATGTTTGCCGGTGAAAGCTGTTGAAAAAGACTATCTTCGTAACTTCAGTTTATTCTTAATCACTTACTAGTTAACAGTCAATTGCTTGTACGTTCCATCAAATATAGTCCAGAAAAATCTTTTGCTAGCAAAAGATGCAATAAAAAATGTTCTTGATATGACCCATCGACATGTCATCATAGCATTGACCGTTTCCTTCACTCATTTATTTTTTTGTATGAATTAAACGTTATGTTATTCTTTGAAAAATAAATATTTTTGAATTATAATCCGTGTCTTTTTCTCTGTGGTATTGAATGCTCATCAAGAATTCAGCTTACGGAATTTTTCTTTACTATAATCACTCATAAACTTTGAAATATTCTATAAAAGCTATTCATTCCGTTGAAAACTGGAGGAAATGATGTTTGAGACACATTTTTCCAATATCACCTTTGGCTTCTAATTCCTAACAGCCTGTCCCGTACATGGTGCGTTTCAAGTTCCAGGTCATGGTAATTCTCAGTGTTACTTTTATTTAATTGACAGAATTAAAACTTCCGCTCCATTCTCATTTAAATTCACATGCTTGCTCTGTAAGGACGTTCTCATTGATAGCGCTGGTCTGTACTACTCTTGCCCGATTTCACCTTGGCTCGCAGCACCGAGTGTGAGACTGAATATTGATTTGGCGATCAAGACTCCCTACAATTCCACATGCTTATTCTGCATATGTTTGGATCATCTATATAAATATCACTTGATCGCTATAACTCACATGTTAACTGCCTTATTTCTGGATTGGCTCATGAGAGCGGATGAGAAATAGATTGATAAATTCACTTAGGAACAATGAAAAACCTGCCACAATGAGGACACTAAGATCCATGTTATTGCACTTGTTTGGTTTCTTATCAATGCATACATTTTGCTCCCAAGATTGGCCTCATATTCGGCGCGGTTTTATTATATGTAATGCTTGTGTAAAACAAGAATAAATAACAGATTACCAACCATTCTGAGAAATGTGTTTCAACATTTTGACTTGTATTTATCTTCTAAATTTATTGATTGAAACTATAAATGCTGACCAATGTTGACCAAATCTCAATTAAGGATCAAATGGGATGGTTTAGGGGTAGAAGGAATACCTAATTGATGAACCGACCGCTGATTAGGCTCTTTCATTTTGGATTAGTTTCGGTAATGTAAGTTCTAGAATTTATCTTTGTAAGCCTGTTCCTTTTCTTCTGACCACCCTCATCTTACCACTCTCATCAATTTTCATGACTTAATCGGAAAAGTAAAGTATATTATGGTGAAAGCAAAGTAACCCTAAAGCAAAGGAACACACATGAATGCCTCAATTAAAGTTGCCTCAAGTTGCATTTCTTGTGGGATAGTCAACATAATTTATTACACCGGGTTTGAGCATCAGACGGGCACCGTTAATTGCTCATTATGGTGATACCTAGGCACTTGGTGGCGTGTTTTCCGGGTATGGATACTTATAATCTATTCGGGTATTCCAGTCGATACTCTGATCGAGGAAGATTAAAACGCATTGGAAGCACTTGAACATTCGAATTAGAACCGGTTTTATCGGAAAATGTTTGCATTGGTGAAAAACGGCCGGAAAATAAAACTATACTAGTCTAGCCTATTTTCGCACGGCATACAATTACACCAGTGGTGTTCAGGTTCTTAACTTGAAGAAAAAGGGATAGTTAATGAGAAATTTTGAAAGTAAATATGGGGTAAGTGCATCATCATTGAAGGATTCTCGAATTATTAACTAACTGCTTTGAAATGGTTCATTTGTCTTTCGTCTTTTAAATTCTTCCTGATAAATTGACTTTAATTCATGAAAAAACATCCTGATGCAAATACTTGATGATAACGTTCGAGGAACAAGGGATCATGATACAAAGTTAGAAGCTGGTGACCAGTCAATGGAGATACATCGAGCAGAGTTTCAGGGATGAACTAAAACTTTACAGGTAGACTTCATTATTACAAGTGAAGCGTCCCAATTAAATCAAGTTGCCTTTAATGATAGTTAAAAGTGGTCCTTGGAAACAATAAGGACACTAAGGAAACACTATGAACTTATAAGGGTCAGAATCGCACGCTATTTTAGTTCAGACAAATAAAGGTTATTACATTTTGGAGGGATGCATTTGAATAGAAGAGACGAGAAGCATGTCGGAATGGAAGCAATCGTGAAAGGCGTCCAAGGATGATCAAATATTTATGAATAAAAATGTTTGTGATGGTCTTGGAAATCTCTGTAAGTGAACCAGCGGCAATCTTAAAGCATAGATGCGAGAAGATATGGACTAAAGGCAACCCTGGTTTTCGATGTAGTTTTAACAAAATGAACTTTCTTCTCATGGGGAACTGAGTTCGTTGTAGTCAAGCATTCGGAAGGATAAGAAGTCAGAAAATGGCCAAAAAATAGTGCATGTATCATTAAAGATTTCTACGTCAATAGTTTTACATGTTTTACTCTTTGTTTCTCAAAAACCCCTCCCATTTCTTAGACCCACGACTACCCTTTCGAGCACAGCAATTAGCCTCTTGAGTTGTTTTTTGATTTTCAAAGACAACTGGTTAACAGCTGTGAATTGAACGCCTACTCATTCCTCGTCTTACAATTGTTACTAAGACGTAACATAAAAAGAGAGTTTTAGCAGTAAAGTAAAAATCAAAACAGGATTCAGCGTCTTCAAAAACTGATTAGCAGAATAGAGGGATTGGTGAAAACGGGAATTTGGAAACGGGATTCAGAGAGAGAATTATGGACGAGACTTCCACTATCAGCAGAATTATTTCGAATATTTTGGGTATTGTTTCGTCTGAGTAAATTAGCGGCAGACCAGAATGGATTAAATTTTAACCCTAGTTCTGAAGAAGCAGTGGTCGCTGGTGGTGATAGGTGGCTTTAGTTGGAAAGAGAGGAGATATTGAGCGGGGGTGGGGTGGTCAGTAACCACTTTTTCTAACACAGGAAATTCTCTGGTGGGAGGTGGAGAGACGTCTGTCAGACCAAATGAAGGTTAGGTTAGGTCGATCCATGATTAATCCGGACAAGTGGCACAATTTGGTTATCATCAACAAGTAGAAGGATGAAGGAAACATATGCATTTCACAACGAGCTGACATTCAGTTTTATCCAAGAGCAGCTATATAAAAATTGGAATGTTTTGTTTTATCGAACTGGAAGAAATCTTGATTCATATATTATATAGTAAGGCGATCAATACTGCCAGAGGGATAGTCAAGGTTCAATGCTTGCTTCACCAGGTGAAGTTGATGTAGGTTAGTACTCCACCTCTGACTTCCCTCTTGCTTCCTACTCTTTCTTACCGATATTTCTCCTACACAAATATGGTTACCCGGGTATTCTTCAAGTTTCAGTTCATCCACATTTTCTGTGTGCATATCGCACACGCTCGGCAACACAGGACGGACAGTCGTTTTTTAGTCTTAGTGACGAAACTATGGGAAAAGAGCCGAGGGAACGCATAACAGGAACCACGAAATAATCTTCAGTGCAACCGCCAAACGAACGTGCTACACTTAGTCGAAGCTTGCTGGAATCTTTGAAATAATAAACGAAGGATAAATAGCTTTCAACCGTCTGAAAGACATGTACTCCATTTTATCTTGTCAATGTATTTCTTCCCAGATGTTGTTTGATTTATTCTCTCATTTAGTAACCATGAAGCCGTAGGGGCCTGTTTAGGTGAAAATCATCACATTTCATCCAACCCTTACTTTAGCAACCTCTTAATGAACACAACTTTTTTGGAGAAAATTGATGATGTGTCTTCAACTTTATGGACTCATTTTTGGGTTCCAATAAATGATACAAATAACAAGTTTGATTTGTTCACCCACACTGAACAGATCAAACTCTACCTAGCAAAATTCGATTCGGTTTTCGGACTGAACCGTCATGGTTAACAAAGTGATCGCAATCTGGTTCGGCTTCGTTAATAGTAATCAGGTTCAGTATAAACCATCTATCATTTCAGCAGTGAATATATCATGAATTGAACTAGATTGCATGTACTACCACGCAAGTAATGGTATGCTTACCATCACAGCACATCTACTGGTAATATGTGCTTTATTTTTGACAGGATCATCTATCTATGCTGATATCTCAGTACACATATGTTTGAGTGTCAATAAGGACTTACTTTCTGTCGGGTTGATATCTGGTAAGTACCACTGTCCGTGTGTGTTTTTCACAGTTTGAAGCAAGCCCGCGGGACTGTAAGGAGGCTGTAAAAAGCCTTGATGTGGTGATGCATTCGGAACACGAGGGTCCGCACTGGTCAGCTGTCTGGTTCGACGCGGTGATGTTTCCGCTGATGTCACGGACGTGGATGGGCCGGAATTTGATCCTGTCATTCCACGTGACGTAGAACTGCATTGATCCAGAGCTAGAGTTGAAGGCAACAGAAGTGGCGTTGACGTTACATAAAAAACGTTGTGCAATTGTGGGCGGGAAATCATTTTTGTGAAAAAGGGTAGTCTATCAATATACAAAGCTTCTATCGAGTTGACACGAGGGATTTTATGAATTCATAACCAAAAGAAGCCTTCTACTTGATAATGAAAGGCCATTTACTTCAATTTATCTCATGTGGAACGCAGACCCACTTGGTATTTAGTCAGAGGCTTGCGGCCAACTTGAAGTCGCAAAGAACAAACCGGAATACAGTAGAGTGGTATACATGTCACATGTTTGCTACCCTAAACTAACTATTTAGAAAAATAACTCATAGTGTGTCACGAATTTTAAAAATTCCCAAATGAAAAATTTCCTGAACAACACCTGTGTGATACGTAAAAAAACAAGCAGTATATGTCACCCCTAAACGCCTTTGTTATTTAGACCTTTCTGACCCAATTTTTGTACTCTAATAGGTACAAAGTGCAATTCAGAGCTGGTATAAAATAAGCCATAGGGTGTTTTTAGTTCCTCTGAATTTTGTTTCAAAACCAAACCGTTTGAGTACAGTGGCCAGGATGTGATAATTTTCGTCGCATATAAACACTATATATATATATATTAAATAAATATATTACTTCAGGCTGTGATCAATACACAAACCGTGAATTCTTTGAATTAACGCGAACTAATCCCAAGAAATGTTTAAATACGCTATGTAATAATATACTGACGAATCTTTTGAAGGATATTATCTCTCAATAGTTATGTCTGCAGGTTAAACAAAAGTAAGGACATGAGTTGAATTGAGCTCTAACAATGTTTAATTAAACATCTGATGAGCACACAATCACCAGTAACCAAATAGTACGCTGGTTTTATGGGTCAATAAAGGAATCCCTGTTCAATTCAAAAGTCTACTGTCTTCGGTTTTCAAGCAAATCGATGACTCGTCATCACCAGGTGGCCTAATCAATCATGAAGCTCTACTTTGTTCGCAAGTAACCAGATGCATGTGTGCGTGTGCAAGCGATATAATTAATGCATGAAATGGGTTCTTCGGTAATCAACATTACTTGAAGTGATGATTGGGTTTTGCGTTGTCTCAAATTCCGCGATTCGCCTCTACTCCATCACATCAAATTCAAGTCCATTAAATAGTTTTGCTTTTACCTAAACAAATCCATAAACCTTCTACTGACTGCTTCTGTATGCGGTAATGCTCAACTTTACCTAGCATAGTTTGTGAGCTGTCGAGATTCCGCATTCATGTTGTGAAAACCATCTAAAGTCCCTCCTGACAATCTGATTTGGGTCGGTCTGTAGTGCACAGCAGGAGTAAATAAATTGATAACAATCTCATTATGTAAAGTTTTCTGAACCAACTAGGAATGTTTGATCCATTTGTTCTTTGGCATTTTAACATTTTTCTGTCTGTGAAGTGGTTTATGAAATTGAAAACCGTTTGTGTTCTGACTTAAAAAAATGAAACATTCAAATGGTAATATTATTCTGCTTTCTTGAAACGTTTGACTGGGTGATACATTGAAAAATCAACACCTTATTCCCGCAACGTTTACTTTCGGTGCTCACAACTTACCGATAACCGTTGGTCTTACCCTGGGTGATCTTGGACTGAAATGCGAAGGGAATAAAATAACACTGAATGGGATTATTTTGCATTCTATCGGTGATTGGAATCATTCACAGAGCACTGGGTGTCCGCTCTCTGTGCCGCAGTCAGAGAAGGAAAAATCAGTTTTTTCTAGCACAAGGAAGGAAAATTGTTGGTGATCTATGTTGTTGGTTAGAAAAGCACCAGGTGATCGGTTTACAGGGAATGTGACTCAAGCCGGATGGAATTTTTATCTTCAGATGTTTGTTAATTCATTTAAGCTTTTCAGGCACCATTGCGTTCAGAAGAGTAAACTAAGTGGATGAAAACTGACTCCAGCATGTCCAGTTTGCATGGAAATTTGTCTAATAAAAGATAATCCAACCTCAAATTTACATCGGCGACAGTATTGATAAAAACAGAACAAAATAGAGTGTAAACCAGGCAACGGTATAGTGTGACGTTCGTGGAAAGATCACATCAAATTCACTAAGGCTCGCATTCACCAGAAACGCCGGTAACGTTTAGTGTTAAATGAATGTGTGGCTAATATGCAATTGAGCGTTATCCAGTTCTGGATGTACTTTCTAATCAAATGATAGTACTATCGTTTTGGTATATAATGCTATTTAGAACATATCATAAATCTCCCATTGTGATTTTCACGATGAATCTTACCAGCATCCCGGTCGAACATTACATAATGCTAAAACATTGCTGTTCGTTTGTTTCAAAGTCTGATGGAATCGAATGTAACAGCACAAAACACCAATCATGTGTTCATTTATCCCTTTGTATTTGGTCTCGGCTTGTATTGTTGACGATGCTTGATTTTTCCCTCAGTAATTATCTATGAGACCTGAATAGTATATTTTTTCATGCCGATTAAACCTTTTCATCCTTGACGGTGTTTTTCTGGAACCGTTGATATTACGTCGAACTTAAACAGTGAACTCAATCAGATCAAAGATTCATAAGTTTTGATAAAGTATAAGGTTTGTGTTACATGAGACGTTAGGTTATAGATATCCCTTGGTAAGTATTTCAACAATGAGCGATAAAAACGTTCAGCAAGGACAGTAGTAGTTGATGTGGTATCAAAGTGAATAAAAAAATTGAGCGAAACGTATGTAGATAACATGATTCAAGAAGGGAGAGAACGGTAGGAGCATACCGAGTTAGTAATAGTAAAAATAACTTAAATTTCAAATATAACAGTTATACTAAAGTGAGGAATAATATATGTTGGCTATGGTTTTGGGGCTCCCAATTCAAATGCCACAATTGGAGATAATCACCCCGCTTTACTGACAAGCCCTAAAAACACAAAATGTTGTCCACTGCTCTCTGCTAGTCAGTATAAAAATGATTCCTTCTTGATAAGATATATGCATACTGAATCGTGCAAATTACGGCGCCTTTGTTAAATTCAAGAGCATATTGCAGCTTTAGCAAAGGTCATTCTTTGAGTCATAGTTTACGGTAATTATGGTCATTCTTTGAATTTTTTTTGGCAAATAAAATTTTTCGTTCTTGATCTTCAAGGAGGAAATCACGTGAGTAACTAATGCGGTTAATCGATAGAGACTGTGAATAACATTGTTCTCTGGAATGAATGCTTTTGTGCTTTCACTCGTGAAACAATCATTATTTTAGTTTTTCCTCTCTCGCCGATAAGTGACTTCTGTGCATTAAGCTGTCCAATTCTCACAGAAGGTCACATGTGTTGGGAAATTTCCGTTACACCTTATCGCATCCAAACAAATAGCATTAGATCCATCGAGATCACGCAACCGCAGAAGTCAAATGGTTAACTCTACGTACAATGGACATTTGAATAAAGTGTCCAACGTACCATGAACCGAAAAATAATGAATGATTCATTTTTTAGGAAATACAAATGATTTAGAGTTATCAAGCCAGGTCAGTGGATGGCCAGATTAAGCAAACTTATTGTTTTTATTCTTATTGGTGTGACCCCATTGTGAAGTGAATTTGTTTTGTTTTGCCTCCTTAGCTCAAAATCTATCAAAGCTTAGGCAAACCGTTTGGAAGTAAATTAGTAGATATGCAGTATATTGCAGGTATTTGTCCAGGTATTAAAAGCGAAGCACAGATAATTGTTGAGAAGCCTCGGAAAGCTTCCTTCACTAGTAAAAGAATGACCTCAGTTTCTCTTGGTACATCCGTGGTAGAATACTTGAAGTCAAAGGACCTGTTGCATAAAATTTAACTACACGGGTTACCTTAAGTTTATTCCCCGCGGAAGTATTTACATAAAAAATATCTATTTAGAGTTAGTTTACATTGTTTTCATAATTACGCGCGTATTCCGATAAATAAATTTCCCGAAAACGCTCAGATCACTGAGTATTGATTACTCCGTTATGCGAATCAGACAAACTATATGTGATGTTTGTATGCTGCCGCTGAGACAGCTAGAGATCGTAGTTTTACTCCTAAATAAACCGTAACAACCAATTCTGTTTAAAACGCATGACGGTTGTTCCGATTTCTAAGAGATGCTAGAAAGCTCAAGCCGGTTACCCATATCACACGGTATGATGGCCAACCGTCCGATTAAGTTTTCCAAACAAGATATCAATCGAAAAGCACTGCGTAAATTTGCAAGTATGAATACAGGAATTGGGTAATTAAAAAGCATATAAAAATAACCAAAGATGTAAATCAATGGTCTATTTCATCATCTGTGTCCTGTCAAAGTTGAGTAATTTTAGACTGTTTCTTTGTACGTATAAATTATCACCGAAACTGGTCGAAATCAAAATGGGCTTTGGCGAACCTGCATTTGTAACTCGATTTTTTCACGATTTTAAGAATCCTTTTGTTGACAAAAGATATACATGTAACATGAATGTCGTTCATGAGAACATGGGGTCAGGTTACATACCAAGGATGATTGATCGCTTATAGAATGAAGATGAAGTAAACTTTCCTGATACTCAAGTTTGTGTGTGTGGAAAATATAATTTTTGAAGTACATTTGAATTTGTCGTCCTAAGACACAATTTTATCAACCAGCAGAAGATAATGAACTATTCGGCAACGATTGGTTTATGTTCCTTTAGATGAAGCATTATGGATTCTTTAAGTGAATTATATCTCAAATTTGTGGTAATAACGGTTGGCAATGGCACTCTTTAATTATAAATATAAATAAAAGACACCGTGTCTATTTGTGACCATCTACTGCTAACATAATAAACATATTATTACCGTAAACCATTACTGATAAATATTCGAATCCACACGAATAAAAATTGGCTTCCAGCAAGGTTTCACATAATATGCCCCCAGAGGTTTTGACTGTTAGTAATGAACAGCATCAGTATCTTCACCGTTTATCACGGTGTGAATTTTGGGTAACGATAAACCAGTTCAGCGATAGGACAATGCCTCCTATCAAGTCATCGATTTTCAACATCATCTTTTTCAAATTCGTACACTGATATTTGTGTTAAAACGAACGAAAAACATAAACCGGTGTGTTAACATAAACCAACAGTTAGGTGATCTATTCATATCCCAACTACTAAATTGTTCTACCATTTGCATTGTGAAGGTGCAAGGTTGTATTTTAAACAAAGACAGCCGAGTTAAACGTTTTTTGTACCGATAATTCGTCTGATACCCAAGCAGTTAAAGTTATAATTTGTTTTGTCATACGAAAATGGGACCTGTCAGTGTGTAATCGGCCACAGACACCTTGAGAAAGATTTCGGATTTTGCAAATATTGAAGTAAGGGACACTCTAGGATCACACATGACACTAAGCAGTATGACGGTGCTACTTTCCGTAGATGTATACCTCTCTGTGAAAATGCGAAATAACATTTATCAGACGTGACATTTTTCAAACAGGATGAACAAACCCAGTGTGAATTTCGGCGCAAAAAATGTCATCTAATGGAGGTGGAAGAAAGTGAGCTGTTTGCCTTTAAACGATGCATGGGGATAAACAGGCAATTTGTTATATAACCTAAACTAATAATTGTCAAACAAATGAAATGGTTGGCCCAATAACGCTAGACAGATTGCATGATCATGGATACACGCATTTTGTGGAACTAATGCTTGGGCTTGCATGAATGGATATTATTTTAAGTAAGATTTAGTTCAATATACGTTGCAAACATACAGACAGGGTTTGAAAACAGAAACACTTCATAGCAAAACTTGTCTAACAGAACATGGTCATAAATCATGAAGATCAATGCTTCTACTTTTGAGAAAATCATGCCAAATAATGACGAGAAAAGCGCTTATCACTAGCACTGAAAGCTTAATGGTGACCTCAAAATATTATACAAATAGACCCCAAAAGAACAGATACAGAATGACCTACGGAAAAGAATTGATTGAATGTGGTCGTAACTGAACATGCAAAGTTGATAACTCCATTCCCGTTTGTAAATTATACTCGTCCAAATTGCACTGTGCACTGTGTGTATAACCCTAGTAATTGATATACTGATAGCACCCCAATGATACTGTTTGTCAACCTATATACCTGCTGATGTGTGCCTGTCAGCAAATAAATATATGTATGCTAAAATAACACGAAGTTCCGCTTTTCATTTGTTCATCGCTAAGTTTGACCGAACTGACGCAGATTGAGTGTGATGTGAAATGTCACGTGACGCATTTATGCGAGTCCACTGACTTGTATCAGCAGGCATAATGTGTTGTTTGTACTCGTTTTATCTAGCCTTTTGAGTTCCACCACATGGGGTTGTTGCTGATTGACAGTGCGCCTGCAGTCGTACGATCTTCATGTTTATTAGCACAGAAGCTGCTGAAGGAGACGCAGAACGGAGTCTCTGACTGATAAGCTTGTGCATAAATAAGCATCGGTAGATTGGGTAACACACTATCGGTTTCCTTGAATTGCTGGCATCAAACGTGTAGTAAATGTTAAACTCTCGGTTTAAGTTCCTGGAAAGAAACTTCTGCTTCAGCTCTCTAAAGAAACAATGGGGTATTTTTACGTGATGGTCGAGTGGTCTTGATCCGAACGGTCTGTGGTGTCCAAAAAACACCTAGAATTTTTATTTCTGTAATCGAATTCACTTGAACATTTTTGCCATTTGAAACCGTTTTGTGCATTTCGTTCTAGTATTATTACAATAAGGGTGAAAGTGAGCATCTCACTGTATGTTTCCTTTGATTAACGTTCCAATTTGAGGTAGAAGTTCATAGTCAAGATCAAAAATTTGTTAGTAGCACAACATTATGAAGAAACATTATGAGGAAATGTCGTAATATTTGATATAATCCCCCGATCGTTGACGCGAGACAAGCATTTAGGTGGATAGATAGATTACGGATGTGTATATATAGGCGGGAACTATTAGTCAAGTATCAGGGCTAGTTGACTGTTTGCATTAAAACTTTAGGGCACCTAAAATGGAACGACATAAATGTACGATTAACACTCTTCCAATCGTTCAAAGTTTGGCCTAACAGTTAACATAGTTGAAGCGAGGTGAACTTGTTTCCAGTTATCATAAATTAGGTTGTAATCCAATACTCAATATTTAGATGACTGGAACAAATCCAGGACCAGTTAGACGCATAACATTACTCGGCGGTTGATGCACCAACCGCATAACCAAAGGACCAATTAGGTTAAACTGCATATAAGGCTTTAAAACAAATTTCAACATATAGTTCGATCGAGTTGTCAACGTTCACGATAACATATGAAATAAAAAAGTTGGGTTTAGTCGAAGAACTTGAATACAAAACGTTTGAACAAACAGTCGGTCGGGTGTACCACGAAAGCTAGATGATCTATAGGGTGTTCAGGGTCGGCTAAATTTTGAGGGTGTTTATGGGTTACTGATTTAATGATCTGGACGCAGAGTCGGCAAATGCGTAAATAAAGAAATTGGCAGGATGAAAAATCAAGTTGAAGACATAAACAGATAATCTAAAACTAGAATATAATGCATGAAACAAATTTAAGCATGTGCAAGCCATTTGAGAACAATCATAGTTTCGGAGGAAAGCTGACTCCTATGAAGTTGGGTGTGGGAATGCTGCTCTTGTTTTTTTTCTGAAATAAGAAGTCCCACGTCCAGGTCAAGTAGTGATTCAGTTGAAAACAACNACACTGGAGTGGCCTTATCAATTTCCTGCTGGCTATGCATCATCTTCAACCGGGTGGTAGTAGTGGTGTTTCGTTCTGTGTGGGACTTGTCAGCAGTGCGTACTTTTTGATTCCCTGTCAGGACTCGAACCAGGAACATTTGGGTCGGGTTTTCCAACCCCTACCCCTGAGCTACACGGTAGACGTTTATCACCTTGTGCAAACGGCTCAATCAATTTAGATGGTGAATGTTTAGATTATCTAATTCAATTGATCGGGCTAATCGGGTAATTCGGGTAAGAACACGAGCCCTTGCTTCACCTAGCGCTTTCCGATCATAATATTAAGAG
>UZAN01040046.1:18783-44309 GCA_900618425.1 Echinostoma caproni | reverse complement strand
TGCTACAGGTGTGGCCTTGAAGCTTAGCTGGTTGAGCGTCTGCTTCACAAAAGCCTAGGCGGCGTCCATGTGTGGGTTCGAATCCCACGAAGGCTACTGGACTTTTCACATTTGACATAAAAACTCAAATCTGCTAAACAAAAATCTGAACATGTATATATATATATATATATATATATATGCTTAAACCCGGCTTGCGCACAAGCATAATGTTGAATGGTATACCACTCAACTTTTAACGCATACTATTTGGTTGTCTGGGTATGAACTCGTCTTCACTACAATAATCAAATGTGGGTTCTTCTGGTAAAGAGTCAACCCAAAACCCCAAGGATGTACGAAAGTATTACTAGAGTTCACCGTGCCCCGAAAGAAGATAGACAATTTTAGGTCTGGCATAAGGAGTACAACACACAATGGCTTTGAGCTGTAAAGCTATCTAAATGAGCTTTTTGTTCCAAGAAAATTCGTGTCATACCGAGAAGCGTTACCCAAAGGACTGTTCAGCTGACTGAGTGAATATGTCTTCGAACCCGAGTACTGCTTATATGCTGAGAAGGACCGTAGATTAAGTAGGAAAAGCGCAGTAAAACGCTGGCGACAGTGCCAACTAAACTGCTCGCTTCCTGCATAAACCATTCAGCACTATCCTTATCAAAATTCGGGTATATTTAAAAGATTGTTTTTATATATTGGTTAGTCAGTTCGATTGGCAAATAAACTACATGTGTCTAGTTGGAAATATATGGATTGAAACTGCGATGTTCACTGAGAATCTGAGTACAGATATATCACAACATCATGAGGGGCTACCATTAAAAGCAAACTTGTTTCATCGAAAAATATTTTACCTTTATGAACGTTAGCTCACTCTGCTGGATTTTAAAAAGCCGAATGGTAATTGTGTTACTTTAGTTTCAATATTGGGTTATTGGAAATATGTCTTCGATGATGAAGGGGGGATAGCATGTTAAGTTTTATTAATAATTTGAATTGACCCAGTGCGATGGCTCACCGCNCAGTATTTATAATCATTCTAGGTTGTGCTGTTTCTGAAACAATAGGGTACTCCAATGTCACCTGACCATCAATGAAATAGTTGATCATTAAGGATCTTTCTACTTGAATACGTGTTGGTGAATTCAGTCAATCTGTGTGTCGTTTCATTTAAATATAAGCAGTATTTCTTCAATAAATCCCATGGTACTACATCCTGGTAAACTCCTAGGACCAAACAACTATTACAGATAGACACCTTTTTTGCAAGGAATAGGATTGTTGACGTGTGCGATTCAAGTACAGATGAGATTGAGATTGAATGCAGTGCACAGTTGACTACATTGATTGAAATGATAGACATTTTTCAAACACTACCGTATACAGGTTTCAACAAGTGAGCCAAATTCCATCGATAAATCATAAGAAGACAACAAAACATTAAGCCAATAAAAACGCGAATACAAAACGTTTCGTAAACGCACTTGTTGGTAATCTGATATGTATGACCTTCCCTTCTGTGCGCTGAAACTAGAGTGGAACGTTTGTGCGGGTGATAACGATAGACTGGAAAACAAGAAACTGGGCACAGGGAGCGACAGAAACTAATAATGGCTAAATAATTGATATTGTGTTCCCTGATGATAAAAATGTGTAATCACCATTGACCGGTCAACTGCTTTAGTGATTTGTTTATGCAGTAAGCGTTGCAAGATGTATGATGTTGAACATCACAGTGATGGTTGGGGTACTTATCAATTGATTCGAGTTTCAACTAGATGGGTTTTCACCAATAAGGGAAAATATCGCACACTACGACAGTGATTTTAGAGACATGCAGATTTATTTCGTAAAAATCTCTTCAACACGAAGGAACTTCAGACTTAGTTTTATAAACTAATGCACACAGCTCTACGAGGACGTCCGTTATATGTCTTGCTTTCGAAAACCTTATGATGATGGTTTCAACTCTCCAAATTTTTCAATGTGCAAGAAGTCAAGTTTCTGGATCGATTGGATGTGGAATACGATCCGACAGCATTTGATTTTGTTTTCTTCGATCAATCAAGTTAACGTAGAGAGTCACCTATTCCGAACAGGGATTGTAACTAAATTTCGAGGCGGACTGAATTCTTGCTTTGTCACAAAATGGTTTTTCTGTGATTGAAAATAGTTTTTAAGAAGAAGATGTGAGGAAAATTCCCAAGTGTGTTTAAGGAATTTGTCCCCAGGGTCTAACCGCATACCCTCCTCGTATTCTTGAACTTATATAGTAAAAGGAAAGCCGCATGTACGGTGGAATGCAATTTGAGTTAAGGTTTTGACTGAGAGTGATTTCATACATCGGTTGGTTCGCAACCAAAAAGACTAATCAACTGATATCACAATTTTCACTGAGATAGATGTACTTGCAATATACAATTTTCGTATTACGTAATGTCTTTTGAAATAAATATTAATCCTTTTTCTGAGGTTGCGTAGAAAGAATAATATGTTCAATTTCCATTACAAAATATGTTGTCAAGAAGCTAACGGGGGAAAACTCTATGGCTCAATTGTACCACGAATTCATCAAGTGGCTGAAAAAGTTTTAACGATCGATAGCATAACGTTTTGAATCAGCGGGTTTAGCTTTGTGTGCTCCTTCTAAATACACGTTCTGTCTAGACATGGATAAAACCTATGCCTCTCAAATTTTTTTCCTGGCTTTTCTGTGAGAATAAAGAGTTTTATGTTGTAGTAGAGGACTCCATTTGTTTGCCTAATTTGAAAAGCTGGGAAGCACTGGACAGCTGTTTCTACCAGGTTTGGTGTCATCAGTAGTGTGATTCCACGGATCCAACTGATGAGACCTAACCAGGTCGAACCGTGCGTTCAGTGTTTTCCAGATTTTCGGCTAATGTCTCGATTACATGACAACTCCATCATAAAAACAAATCAAATCATCCATTACGTTCATACAACAATTGTTTATGTTGTGAAAGTTTCCAATCGAGTCATAATCCTGACTACCAGTGCTATAATGTGCGAGACCCGATACCTGCAACAAGCCCGCAAAGATGGGTTGTGTTTTATCCTGCATAATCAAAATGAGATAAGGTCTGATCAGCTGTCTGGTAGCCGAATGGGTGGTATACTTTCGTTCTACCTGTGAGGTCCCGGATTCGATCTCCTGGTGGATCGATGGATTAGCACGGTTGATGAAAACCAATCAAGTCAAAACAGATGTCCGGTACTTCCCGATTTTTAAGTTCACGTCTTATTTATACGAGAAATTCATCATATAAATGAAAAGTTTGATTTACTGATCTGTCATAATGTTTGACTGAGGGGCACCCAGCCCCTCGTGCCATACTGAGATCATCAACCATCTGTTAGATACACATGTGTTTATCAATGAAAATGTTTATTTTAGCCTCTCTATTGATTGATCTATTTCTGTGAATCATTACAGCAGGTTTCTTGCGTTGCATCCGAAAACTGGGAGAAATCTCTTGTAGAAAGTTCACGTGTACTCTTCTTGTGTGATTTCATTTTCCAGCATCAATAATTTCCGTCATTGTCAGAATTTCATCTCATGTGTTCAAACTGTTGAAACCGATTCAGTCATCAGATGTTATAGTCATAGATTAATGTATACAGTGTAGAAAAGCGGTGAATGGGATGATCGAATTGTGAACAGGATTGCAATTAGCTGAGCCTGTGTCCACAAATATGTATGGAAATAAACCAATAAGCTTTGCCTCTACACGATTCAACATGCCTTATTGTGTTTTTGATGCAGGATATAGTTCGATTTCATATCAGTATCAGTGTCCGTTAAAGGGACTTCTTGGGTATAGAATTTGGAACGTATTAACAATTTTCTTATGGCATACAGGAAATAAGATTAATAGATGGCAAGTACCGCGAAACAATCAAAATTTGTTGCCATCTGCGTTTGCATTGAACGTGTTTTGCTCCGGAGAGTTGTGCATAAAGTCTTTCCGACATATTTTGCCGAACGGATGACGTACATGTACCACAGCTGATATCAAATTTGTAAGATCATGAAGAAAATTGCTTTTTAATGTAGTTAATGGATATTGTCCTGCAAAATCGATGACCATTTTCCATCGCATTCATCAAGTCGGATCTCGCAAACGAGCGGTTTCGGTTTTAAGAATAAGCAGCAACCGCTTTGTTTGATTAGTCGGTGGGATCGATGAGCCTACGAACTGCATTTATTAGTCTAGAAACTTAGATAATTAAAGGTTGAATGATATGCATGGAATTCACTCTGCACACAGCGTGACGAATATGTTAATAAATAGCGATAGTTTTGGTTTTATTTTAGATAGTGCACAAGTATATAATACATCTAAATTCGGCAGTACAGGCTTTTTGATGTTTTATAATCGAATATCTTCCTCCATGGAGTTATTGTAAGGAAGATCACAATTGCGTTTCTTTAAGGAATTGAGTTAAGATAATGACCAGAATTACCACTGTTTCCAACAATACACTGCTAACTCTATCATATCTATATAATTGCTATGGTTATAAATGACATGGGATGTTAACAGTTCTCCCAGGATAAAATGTTAATTTAACTCACCAAGTGCTTCCACTAAACACATTTGATGGATTGCCGGAGCATCTATTAACTTACCTAAATTTTGATGTTACCTAAAGTAAAACAACAAATCAATCGACCTGATGATACGTAGCTCTACTTTCTAGCCATGACTGCCAGAATCACACACTTCATAGATAGCGGTTTATGATCAGATGTTCACTGACGTCTGAACTACTTCTACTGAAAAATTCGTATAATTAACTATCTATGCGATGTTGCGCCATTTACTTGGTCAAACGTTGTAAGCACTAGCGTGCTCCTTTCAAGTTCCATTAAAACGTAACGACAAGCAGAGTTTTAATCAGACAGACAAAATGGTGCTTACCTTTCGTTCAATCCCATTCATTTCTTTGGTACCACCTGTCGTTTGTTAAAATGGAACATGTACAGGCGTGTATTTTAGTCATCTTTTGTTCCAACAGCTGTATATAGAGACGTTTTTTATAAAATAATTCATGCCAGCTATATCCGATTTGAGGTTTATAGAATTTCGATCATGTAATCGAGAAACATATAACGTACATGAGAATTGCAGAAAGGGTTTAGAAGTCAAGAGTAACAAAATACTCTGACAATCACATCCGGGAAGAAACGTTGGTATAACAATAATATCCATCGATGTATAACTAGGGGATTAAGTATGATAAAAATCCCAGGGCGAGAAGACAAGCTTTTTTCCGTGTGCTGACATGCACACACACACACACGGGGATGAAGGCCAACAGGCATTCTTTTCGGGTATATGGTAAACAATTCCAGACCATACCCGTAGAGGAATACTGATGAAACCGCTCAAGATTTCAACCAATACTCAATGAATTATCGAATTTCAGGTTGCGTTATCTTCATTCTGTTTACCAGGATATGCTTTATAGAATCTTTTACTAAATCTTTTACTACTGTCGTGTAGAACGTAGTCATGACGAGAATACGACTTTGTCACAACGCTGAAGACTATGGCTACGTTTCGCAAGTGTATTCCGTCTCGGTTATCACAATTATATCAGTAGCAAACATATCCCAGAGACTAATTCCATGTAAACACAAAGAAATGAACACTAGTGGCGTATTATGGATCCGGACACCATATGCTCAGCCCACTTTAGGGTCGCCGTGCGACCGTCAGGCAAAACATCACACAGAAAATGGACTTTCATGGGCAGGCATCGCTTCTTCAATCAACTGAACGTACCCGATTTTAAACACTGGTCAGGGCTGAGCTTATCGCTAATGGCTTAGCCAACCTTACATTGATTCGTGCTTCAGGTGCTCCGGAAGCCTTGCTCTCGTGTGTCGGTGGATTTTTGCGGAAAAAGATTCATGAAAATTGACAAACTAATCAGACGTGCATGCACACCCACACGCACACCAGCATCGGACTCTTCGTCGTTCTTCGAAGCACTAAAACAATGAACTCAAAATCCAGTCAGTGGTCATCACCAAATAAACATTTTACCTTCTACATGATTACAAGAGACAGGATCGGGAATCAACTAATCGAACGCTGGCGCATTATTTTCATAGAATTGAGTTTTCATTTTCTTAATATAGTTTATCTGTTATTTGTTTCGAGGTTCCATTACTTGAATACAACTTTTATCATTATCTCAAAATGTAAAATCAATATTCCATTGAAGCACACAGAGATGCACACGCTCAAAATAAGCGTAAACGAGATGAGATGTTTGACAATACAAACCGTTTTGTGATACCCATCCATTCTCTCTTATCGTCACATTGTCTTCTTCATCCTCCTCGCGCAATGGACTTATGGCGAAATTCAACTGGGGACATGACTTGTTATGATTTGTTTCTGGTGGTGCGCTGTTCTGTTGAAGTTCCCTCATAACCAGTTTGATCGTCTGTACATCTTGCAAAGAATTGCTTCTCTCGGAGCCGTACAGATCATCCGTCATTCTGGTCTGACGACGAGGATTGACCACACACAACTGTACCGCTTTGGTTCCGTTTGAAACTGCTCGTTTTATTTGTCGGAGGCTTGGAGGGGGATTATGTGCGTTGGCTGTGGGAGTAATAGTTATTCAACAGATTTGTGTAAGGCATAGCGTATTTGGTTTTTCTTGATTAAGGGTGGGATCGAGCAACCATTTTATTGAAAGTGAGCGTTCATGTTTGGCTGAGTTGAGAAAGGCTCGTCATGTCTGTATCAATGGTCGGTTTTATAATTCACCTTACTTTACAAGGGTAACACAAAATAGGATTTCTTGATTGGTTCAACAATCCATTCAAAAAGATATCACATTAAAATACATACAATCCCCAATAAACCAATAATATAAACTTGTGGGGGATATTCTCGCTGAAAAGCTATGTAGTCAAATGCAAGAAATTGGCAATGCAGACATCATCACAAGAATTAAGTGGCCCAAAACATTATACGCCACTGCTGTATTTATTTGTTGTGAATCAGCAAATACTACTGTCTAGTGATAAATATTTGTCATAATCACTTAGAAAAGTTCTGAGTAAAATTATAATTCCATTCGATCCGAGATTTTTGGGATCAATAATAACCTATATAATGCCAAGATGTTCAAAGATAGTATCATCCTAATAATATTTTGTAATTGCGGAATGTCTGGTCTAAAATTACCTTCGACAGCGTCAATTACTGCAGCGCAAATTGATTTTAGATAAATTCCAACCTTTACTATCTAGATGTCGATAATGAAGTTTCTTAGGAGCTATTTTAATCCAATTACCCATGTAGGAAACCGGTGGCCCGGTGGTAACATCACCAAATTATCATCCGAGAGGATGTGTTATCGAATTCCACCACCACTGTCTAACTTTCCTCATGATGTGGTACGTTAGACCTTTGATTGGCCTCTTCCCCCTCTCTAAACATTTTAACTTTGTATATTCAATAAAATTTAAGTAAAAAAGATGGTTTGTACATATTGAAATATATAATAGATTTTGAAGTAAAATTTTGACGCTACAGCAGTGTCCCAATTTTTATTTATTGATTCACATTTTGTTTGCGTAAACTGCAACTAGTCAGGGGTGTGAACTTTATCCACAAACTGCGCAAATCATGAACCATCACGGTTTTAGTTTTTTCCGTCATATTGGCCATTTTTCTCCTCATGCCAGGAAAGGTTGATTGAAAAATGCAGTGTACACGATGCGACATCAAGTTTGTAGTAGCGAGGATCAGATGACAAACTGCAGGTGCATCGCTATTTCTGATTCAGTATATCAACAAAGGATGTTGGTAAATGTACGGAACTCGTTTCTCTCGCCAAATCCCAACAAAAGGATGGCAACCAAAGCACGAACATTCACGCCTTATTATTTTCTACATATTTATGCTACCCCAAAGTTATTCGGGAATGCACATCAATATGGATCGCTTATAGGAGGAACGGTGAAAATGCAGTTACAAATGATCCCAGTAGAAAAAGTAAACGCTAAGCTCTCGAGGTTTTTAATATTGATGGACATCTCTGATTTCATAAAAATCGACGATTGAACACCATAACACTCAAAAGCGAATCTTTTGTGCTTCGACATACACTAGACAACTATGAAAATACCCAAAGTAATGAAATGTTTAAGAAGTCACTTATGAGTTTGATGATCATTACCTGAATTGGACACAGTTAAAACTCTCGGAGGATCCAGTTCTTTAATCAGCGCGTGTTTGTCCTTTTGTTGTGTCGAAATTGTCACGAATGGGGCTAGAACAATCTGGCGTGCTGGGTTGGTGTTATGACTGTCTGTCGGATGGGTTTGTTGTTGTGGTGGTTGGTGGGGTTGTTGCCTTAGTGTTGATGGGGCGTGGATTCTTGGTAATCTTTGCTGCACCTCTAGCTCCCTCACAATCCGAACTCCCGGGACTCGACAATGGTCCATCCGTTACTATGTGTACATGTGTGTGTGAGCGTGAGCGTCGCGTGTTCACCTCTCTCTCTTCTTCTCACCCGCTCTTTCTCGCTCTCTGGATCCTGACAGTCGATGAAAAGATGAGTAAATCAGAATGGAACTCATCGATTGGCTCCAGCAAATAAAATGGATCGATTTGTATCTATATTGAACCCATGTCTAACTCCACCTGTCACTCTGTCTGTTTCACTTGTGGTCCGATTTCACTTCCAATGCCTATGTCTTGGATTGACATTAAGAAACTTCGAACTGCTGTTAGGTCAAGACTTGTTAGTAATACTTCACATTCTTTAGTGTGTACATTCAGTCAGCATATCGCCGACTTAACAGCATTCATATGTCGGCCTCTCTTTAGGAACCTCAGGCAATTAGTACCGCGAGCTCAGATTTGGATGTGGTATTGCAGCACAAATCAATATTCATCCAACATCAAGCAAAAAACTGTTATGAAAGGAAGAAGCAACTTATACAACAAACGAGTTTTGTACTGTGACGGTCGATGGGGACAGATTGACTTTACAAATATCACTGAAATGGAGGCGGATTGGATCATGCGATTTTGGATCAGTGTTAGCCGTACATATTAAACGTTGTTAGAGTGAAAACTCGCTGAACAATAAGTTTGATTCCATGAAATCTTTGTGTGTATATGGTACCGAAATATCTGGATTCTTTATGCGATAGAGCTTGTGCTCGACGGCGACACAACAGTCGATTCGTGCATACATGTTTGTGCTCATCGAAAATATGTGTTCTGTTTGGTCCCAGATGCAACTGAAGCAGCGGAAATCGGGGCTAAAGCGTTGAAAGTCAACTTTCTGATTGAATATCCCATTTCAAAATAAAGGTTCAAAAGTCTGATGAAATGGTAATGAACACTAGTAAAGGTAATAATAAATAAAATGATTGAAAAAGTTAGCAAACAACATTTCTGAACTATATGTTTCTATCTGTTTTCGGAGGAATATATGCTATTAATGTCGCTCTACATCCTACCGTGTACTCCTGGGAGTAGAACGGCGCACATTATCTTATGTCATTGTGTTTGGTCCGTTTACTAAAGTGTTCTCATTACATATATGGAATAATATCGTCCCGCGTTTAACCACTTCTAACACAGAATGTGTCTTTTGACCAAAAGTTCTATTTCGTGAAAGAGAATGTTGAAAAGAGCCGCCAACGACAAGTGATGAGAGCAATTTTATTTTCATATCAAATCTGCTCTGGCTCTAAATATTCTGTCTTAGAATTGAGTTTCAAATTACTCTTGCATGTTGCAGACACAGGAAAAACAACAGTAAGTTAGTTATTTCACCACATGACAACTATCTGTGACGTTTTGCGTGCACTTGAAATATTCTGATCAGATTATTACCGATGAACTTAAAGGGTTTCGTGATCTCATTTGGTAGTCAAAGCCACCTCCCAGGTTCTTCGTCATTTTTAATCTATCGGGATAAAATGCCTTGCTATCTGCGCCAAATTTTGACTACGCTATATGATAAACGAAACTAGTCGAATACCTGACTTACTGAACCGAACAGTGGAATCATTTCCAGGAGACAGGGTCAAACATCGGAAGTATTACATAATCAATATCTCCAAGAGTTTTTTGTGGCTGCCAGCTTAAAGTGGAGAAGTCCGCTACTTGACGTTTATGGCGTTTGACATGAGTATGGTAAACGATGCATTCGCATTGCTGCCCACAGTTATCTAGAACTTATCTGTCATCTCTCTCACCCCAATGTAAAACGCAAGAGCGCTGGATGAAAGCCCTTGATTAGGGTTAGACTTTGGGGTTCAGCCGTTATTTTATAGATAATAGGCAGACTTCTTTGATAAGAAACATATCTTTGCATGTTGAATGATCTTTCTTTGAATTATTTAGATCTCGATTATCCTCAAACTGGTTTAACCCGACTGTTGACTGTTTCTTCCTGGTGTAACTAATCATTAAGGCGAATTCGGAGCTTTAATGAAAACCAAGAATGTGTAACATGCTCTTAATTCACACAGAAACCTACTAGTTTCGAAGCTCTTCTTTTCCATTTTAACTCTTTTACGTGCAGTTTTTTCTATCCCTTTATGGGAAAAATCTTGTGCATTATCGCAAAGTTTGTTTCAAAATTTATAATAAACTAACCCACACAACAGCCGTTCTTTTTAACAACAGCATGTCCTACTACATTCTAGAATATTCATCTTTAGCATGCCTCATTTATAACCCGTAGCAAAAGATGTGGAGAAGCAAAAGTGATTGTTTTATAATTGATTTATGCTAGTAACAATCAATTTCTAACCACTGTTTAAATGCAAACAGAATGCAGCCACTGAACTCTAAAACTAGACTTGTGGTATTTGTATACCGCCTTGTCAGTAACTCGTCCGATATCAAAATATGACACCATAGTTCAATTTATGTAAGATGATTCGCATTGTGGTCGAAGCTAAAAAAACAGTCAAATGTGATGATATTTATGGAAAGAACGACTGATGAAGACCATGCCGTTCCTTCTACCAGTTTGTCTCTCTCTCCTCAGTGTTCAGAATCGCATACTGCTTCATCCACGAATTTGGATCACATTCTTGATGCTGGTAATGGAACACCTCAGATAAAATCAACTATAGTTTTTCAACAGTTTGTGATCAGAAAACTTCACTGCATTCAAACGGATCTAGAAATAGGAACGTTTTGGAAAAGATTATGTGACGCAGAGAGGAAAAGTGAGATTTTTAACCCTAAATACAAAGGTTCTTTCGGGTAGGAACTAGTACGTGGGTTACTCCACTGTCATACGGACTCGAATATGAATAGTTCGAAACCCGCCACTGCAATCTTATTAGTGACATCCCGAACCAACCAACCCCTAACTGTTGATACTAGAGTTGCGTAAAGTAGTATGTGTGGGTCGTGACATTAACATTTACTACCTTGTGTTGCTGATCAATAATAATTTAACTAATACCGGAGAACCGTTCTACTTTATACAGTTTCATATAAAACGTAACGAGTAAATGTTCTTCAAGTGAAATAAGTCGTTTATTGGAAAACGATAACCCGGTAGTACAATTAGAATTTGTTTTTACTTATCGACAAATTATCCTCACCCCTTTAGCCACTGCATGCAATACTTAGTAGGAATACCGCAAAAGGATCATCGTACCAGGTAAGAGTTGACTTCTGAATGATATTTTTCGGTTCAGAAACACATTTTTTGTCATGTATCTGAATTTGATCCAAAAGATCTACGAAGCAGTTAGTTTGCACTTTTGCGTAGTGGGATAATTTATTAGTCGGGGAGGATAAGCTAGCAGAATCCGAATTAGTGCACCTCGATAAGTAACGGGTTGTTGAAGTCAGGTAAATGTTTGTACATACACACCAGTAAAACTAGAAATATCTAAGAACATCATTGGAAAAATAAGGAAAGTCTATTGTCCGTGAGCATTGGCCTTCTTTCAGTTTTCCCGTTCCATGCCTACACCCACTCAATGATGAATGAGACAATTATTTGGCTTCACCGTATTAACCGCCTGATGAATGGGCTACATATCGGACTGATTGTGACATGGACCAGGGTGGAATGAGGTTGTGTTGTATTAAGTTGGAAAACACAAAAGCGACAAAAGAGCACCTTGGAGATCACTAAAATTGCCGGCTTATTGTAAAAACCATTTAGTTCTTCAGTGAAGAGTGAAGTGGTTTCTCAACCACCCAAGAACTTGGTGTGGTATTTTCGCAGTACTGGTCGAGAGTATTTGCAGTAGGAAATTAATAGTGAAATACTTTCAACCGAGTATTAAAATCATCAAATCCTTTGAAAGCGCATCCATATTTGGATGGCTACGACTTAACTGCTTATTGATGTAATACGAAAAACACCAAATTTTAAAAGTCGACTATTGCGAGTATTGAGATCAGCGGACCTTCAAAAGGATACCAAACCAATGTATCACAAAATTAGTAACTGCATCGGTACAGTTGTAATGCTAAATTTAAATGTTTCTCCCCCGAAGAATTTTTCATGTTTTAGACTTTTATCTTTCGAACTATGCATTTAAATTTAAATTTTTATCCACGGTTAGGCTCAGAATAAAAAAAACCCGTCTGGTGTAGATCTATTTGCGAAGTGAAAACCGGTTAACCTCTTTCTGTTGCATCCGAAAGGTCATGCGTTCATCATTGGTTGAGACAGGTAAGTGTGCTGCCTCCGCGGACTACAAACATCACCATCATTCTCATGCTTGTGAAATAAATACCGAGATGGTTTCCTATGCATTTCCGCTTGTGCTGTTCTATAACATCCAAGGCAACAAAAATATCTGTCTGCCAATTTTCTCACGCTACCCATTTGCCTACACACCCACATCCGCCGCAAACACAAAATTAGATTTACATGACATATCGTTGCGACCTGAAAACACAACAGTTTTATAAAAATGTATAGACATCGCGTATTTCTCATTAAGAAAAGGAATTTTGTGTTCGACAGTGTGGTATACTATGATGGATATTGCAATGGAATTTCCCGTTAGAATAATTATTTTACAATGCCGTTTGGAGAAACCGTAGAATGGGTTACTGTAACAAATAAATGTCAACGCTGGACGTTAGTTCTCCGCGCGACCCAGAACATATGTGATTCAGGGGTTTGAAATGTACTTTCAGGGGCGTATGAACACTCTGTAATCAATCATGATGGGACCTTTCAAGTAAGGAAATGGTAAAATATGAATATTGTTGTATTTTGTCCAATCGCATCAACCCCACTCCCAAACCAGTTAGATTATCAAGCATTAGCATGAAACGAGTTGCCGTGCACGGCATCTACTTCTGGTTTCCAATCCTAATCCTTTCATTTAGTCATATTCGGAGTGTGTACTGATTCTTGAGCTTTTACTACCTTCTTGAACGTGGCGTTCAAAACTCTAATGCAAATTTTCTAGGTGAAACGTAAACTTTTTACGCAGGTAGAGCGAACGGGCAAAGAAGGCTGCAGAATCGAATACCAGGTGTAGTATCAAAGAATTCCATTTGTTTCATTTCATATGTGGTTTATGAAATCTTACAATTCCAGTGAAAGTATTCATGCGAACAAAGGTTTGGCTTCATCATTTTGGTAAGCAATATTGATGCTCTCTCTCTGATTACCTCCTGTAAATTTTAAAATGAACCATTGATCTACTCTTAGAGAAGTACCGGATGTCACTTCACGTTCCTCTGTTTAATGCCACGATTTGTGGACATACTAGACAAAATCCCACACCCATTTTCTTGGTACTAGATGAAGTAATACGACCAACCACGTTCCTGTTTCAGTGTTTCTCTAGGGCAACTTCGCTCGAGACAGAAGATAAGTAGAATTGGTGTTGAAAGGAAATGGCACGTCTCAACAGAAGTATTAACGGTCCAGTGGAACGTTTCACTGTTGATCTCGGTCATCTGTGAATGGGGAAACTCGCATCAGTTGGTCAAAGGTAGTGATTATTTTCATTTATTAAGGGGTGTGCACATTACTCGGATCAAATTCATCACCAAGTGCACAAAAAACAAAACGATGTAGATTTAGGTCGCAAAGCAAATCCAATCAGTGTCATATTGTGTTCATATTATCAAATGCTAACAATCTCAGGTAAACCATCTCGGATTTGAGGCCTTATAAACTAACCAGATAGAGTAAAACTATATCTTTGAAGTTGGAAAAGGGTCTTGGAATGGAGGAAAACCACAAGAAAACGGGGTAGTTTGAACTACTTGAACATACTATGCCATTTCAAGATTCGATTAATACGCATTAAGGTTGAATTGAGAACGAAAAGATGTGGTTGGATCCGCTTCCTTTTAACACATCTGATTGATCAATTGACCACGCAAGTTTGTTAACCCTCACAGAACACCGATCTTTCACACACTCCCTGTGTTGATAGTAGGTAGAACAGATAGTCTGTAAATAAACCAATTCACGATTTTGGGACGGGTTCTAGTTCAGTGGTCCAGCAGTCCACCAGTCTGTTTGCATATCTTGTTATTATAATATTACGTTTAATTTTTCGCTCTAGGATTTCAATTTTATTTTTGAAAATTCGAAGAATCCGCCAACAGCCCTTTCACATTACTCACAAAATATCAGCAGTTTCTTAGGTGATTAGTTGTGTCACCCTGTTTTCGCTCTTTTTTCCAACGTACAAGTCAATACTGTCGTAATACTAATTTAGTTATGGAACATATCTTCACTTTCTGATTGACGGTGGATTCAGTTATCAGGATGCTAAGAACGGCCGTGCGAATGTTCCCATAGTGAAACTGTTTCGAGAATTTCGAGTGTCCCTGTAATTTTGTTGGCTCCTTCCGGTACTTCACCAGCATTGTCTGATGATAAGATTGCTCAGACTCTATTAGCAGTAAACATTTACGAGTGCTATTTTTTAGGGTTAATTCATCCGGTTTATTTTATATTGTAGAAGTGTATGTCTGTAGAAGTATAAATGATTTCATTGATAACGATAATCAAATGTAGGATCTACAGTCAGCAATACTTATTATTGACTCAAGATATTTCATATAATGTACGTAACAATCATGAGCGCTTTATTGCAATTTTTCGATCTCAGTTGGCTTGATAAGGATATATTGCGTTTAGGCCAAAATTGAAACGATCATTTTCATTGTTCGTTACGTGACGGAGTGGAAAATCGGTTTGTACTTCTATGGCGGTAACATAGAAATGGCATATATTTCTTTAGCCACAAACCCTGGAAATGAATCTGGTCAACAACGGTGAGACTATGAATTGATCCTAATCCAATAGTGTCGTATTTTGCAATCACCTAAGTTGAAGATCATGAATTCCATTACAACACCATGCTATGGACATGTTGATTTCGTTGATTTCGCATGATCCATTGGTTTCATCCGAGTACGGGCCAATATGACACTTCAAGAGGAGCGAGATGAACACATGCATATACGGATACAAACCTGTATTAGCGAGGTTTTATGTCATGGCCGTTGGAGCATGTTTGACTGAGGCACTTCTCTCAGTGCTCTCCACCGCGCTTCAATTCGAGGGTTAGGAAATCTGTGCTGCGTGAACAGAATCTAGATCTGGCAGCTATGATGTTATCAAACAAGACAAGCAGTAATGTAGCGATATCGCGCAGGGAACAGCACGTCACCCTTTGTGCTTATCAAGTTGAATCCAGCTAGGCTGTCTTGAGCAGAACAAACGGCCTCAAAGACCCACCGAATCGATATATCTGTGAGCAAACTGGAGAACGTACAAGGCGGAGGTCTGCCTCATTCCAGCACAAAGATCGTGTGGAAAGATGGGTGATCTATCGCGGTTAAAGATGCGTGATCAGTCCATCAATGAGGTGCTTTGAATGTAACGCAACTATTTGTGTTTCGCTGAGGGGTCATCTATCTGGTCTCAACAAAACGACAAATTCGTTATCGTATTAGGGAACA
Organism: Echinostoma caproni; assembly: GCA_900618425.1. Taxonomy (NCBI): domain Eukaryota; kingdom Metazoa; phylum Platyhelminthes; class Trematoda; order Plagiorchiida; family Echinostomatidae; genus Echinostoma; species Echinostoma caproni. The sequence continues at coordinate 28,317 of UZAN01040046.1, read as the reverse complement.
GATCCGTAACTGGGGTTCAAAGCGGAGTTACAGTAGTGAGTAAGAGAGACCGGCATCTTATGACTGTCAGGCACACAAGTCCCCCTGGCAACGCCATTAAAATGATAGAGAGAAAGCGATTCGTGTGACTTTCAATAACAGTGTAGTTGAGTCCACCATGATTGCTATTATTTAGTGGGAATTCGCATTAAGAGAAACCTTTTAATCAGACCGAATTTTCTACCATTAACCTCCAGCTGCTTTTATTTATCTTCCACATTTTGTAAGCCTCTTAACCACCTTAGTTTAGCAACGTATTTGTTTACAATGATGATTGGTTGAAATATACGATAAATGGAGTCACAATTTGATTACCATAATTCTTAGACGCATGATTACCAAGAGTAGTGATGTAATGGAAGGATTGGGTATTTAAAGGTTCCTCCGGGAAACCATTCATGTATGGGTTTTACGATTATCAGATATGTTTCCTCCCGGTCCTTTTTTGACCTTTACTTTAAAAAAGTACTTTAGATTAGACTGTCGTTTTAAACAATCTCTTTGAAGCTTTTGGCACCTGGTACAGTCCCGTGAAATCAAATGGGACATTATATGGAAAATGAGCACGCAACAGATCTTTCTATGCACGACCAATTGTGTTAGAATTACAAGAACAAAACTGACCGAAAACATTTTCTTAAGCCTAAAATGTCTCTGTTTTTGTCAATTTCTTCTGAATTAAACACGGCGCTAGTGTGAGATTCTCGATTGTATAATGCTTAAACAGAGGTAGATATCTTCTTGCGGAAATGTTCCACCTTGTTGCATTTATGTTAGCCGTCGCAGTTCTGTCACAGATAGCCAATCGATACTACTTTATCATTGATATCAATTAGTTATTGAATGGTTGCTATTTCGAAACTGTTTTAATTATTAGCAGAAGCTTTTGAATATATGTTTGTATTATGGTCTTGATCTGATAGTAAAGAATAACCTTGATAAAAAGCAGTTATAATTAGAACAATCAAGAACCAATTGATCACCGATTGGTTAATTACCAATTCACAGTTTTTGAGAAAAATCCTAAATAGCTATTTGGGACCATACTTAATCGATCCCAAAGATTGCTTTAACCAAAGTTTAGGAGTCCGAGTTTCTAATTCGGATTAGAATTCAGGTTTTATTAAAATGGTACTTGCTGAGAACTATAGGAAAATGACTCCTATTTTGGTATTCAGTAGACATTCAAACACTGGATTTGAAGTATTAACTTAAGCTACTCTTTTTTATTGGAGTAAAATGAATGGTGAATGAGGACTAACAGGCCTTTATTATAGAAATTCGGAAAAACAAAACAAATTTTACTTCACTTTTCTAGGAGTATCATAGGGAATTAAATTAAGGACGTCTACAGGAGAAAAACTCTTTTACAATCAAATAAAACGACGTCAGTGGTCAAATCATAAGGTTCGAACCCTACCACCACCTCATCTTCCTAGCATTTTCGGTCGTTTCGTTGGTTTACTTCCCATTCTAAGGAGTTGTTTGTTCTCTGATGCAGTCGGTGAATCGGTGTTATTGCAAAATTGAATTTGATAGCAAGCCTTGTTAGCTTGAGAAAGCACCGATACTTGTTAAATGTTGGTAATCAATGGAAAGCATAAAGCAAGGCATATTCGTTACCAATCTGTTACTGATTAACTTCCTACCTAATTTCGGACAACAGTCAAACTCAGTTTGTGTTGGATTATCTCATTTATTTCTCTATTCGTCCAGATCATTCCTCGTTCGGCCACTGACATATTGATTCCTTTCCTGGCCAATGTTGAAATATTTTTCATTTTGTGTACTTTGAAAATGCTTTTTGTAAAAACGTTCAATAGAATGACGAAAGCGTCCATGAAACAAAATGTTTTGCGTGTAACAAATTCGGAAATGATTTTATATTCATTTTGTTTGGGCTTTAAATGTGTGTAAGCGTTCAATTGTATCAGTGCATTATGATTTCGCTGTCCAGAGCTTATAAGTCTTATTGAATTGAAATTGGGTATGTGGGGGATAGTTTGATCGAGCAATGGACAAGCACTGTTTCAATAATCTCGAATTTATTAGTGCATTTCTTGTGTTCCAGTTCTGTGAAGTCATATAGCTTGATTCCTTTTTACACCATACAATATCTTATTGGTCCTAATAGCCAAATAACCGGCCTTAATTGCATTATGAGTTTGACTGGTATCGGGTTGCTTTTTCTGATGTCTGCCATGTTGCAACACGACTTACATTTTGCAGAGCATACGACCAACGTTGCACCAATTAGCAATAAATTGAGAGTATCTACTGGCGTTGCATGCAATTGTCCACTGTGAACATCTTCATGGTCACTTCCAACTAACAGAATGTCAGTTCACGTGATTATTAATTTCGTTCGTTTTAATGAACGGGACAAAAACTGACATGCAAAAATATTTAAAAACAATAAGTTTACATTCTACCAGATGTAGTACCATAATATACCATGGTGGTGTTCAAAAGAAAGTTTCACTTCCGTTTCGTCTGTCTATCGTTTTACGTATTCCGATGCTCTTGTAACACATTGTCCAATGTATGTCTGACTCGACTGTCCATTCCGGACCACAATATGAATGTCAACCGGATGACAGTCCTCTGCTGTTAAGAACAAAACGGATGTTTGGGGAGTGCCAACCGAGTTATTAGATAACTGAAATACCTAGGTAATGAAAATGCAGCCCAAATGCAAGCAGTCAGTGCCGTTAGCAAAACGAAACACATTTCATTGATATTTAAAACTTGACTGGAGAAAATCTGTCGGAAATCAGAGTCATCTATCAGAGAATATTAGGTTGAAAACTCAGTTTTAATAACTACCCCATATTCGGCAATTTAGCATGTCAAAAATCGGTTGACGGTGAATGTCGTCCGTTTTGTAAGACTAACCTATTTCACTTTCACGACCAGCAGCTGTTCGAAAAAGAAATACAGTTTCACGAAATGTGTGCAATCACGAAAACTGAGAATTGAATACCTATGCAGCTACATTAAAGCTTCCTTCAAAGTAGATGAACTGCTAACAAGTTCCACAGTTTTAAGCGTCGTGCTTTTGAGGGCTGTTCTCTTCTACGGTTGCTTTTCTTTTGTTTATTTGGAATAACGTTTTGAAGAAAGCTGTTTGGCAGCCAACTACAGGGTGTTCGACAATGCCGTCCCACTTTAAAATCTTTTATTCACGTTTTGTGTTATGTACAAACTGGCTTCGATCAAGCTGACCGGGCTTTGCGTGAATAATTGTATTTCAAATGTACTGTTCAACATCAACAAGCGGTGCAGGATCAAGTACACTACATCTCATTTACCTTGTTTAATTTTTTTGTTTTGTAAGCTCGGAGCTTCAGGAACAACTTTGTTTCGCTCGTGGTCATTGATTGACAGCGGCGAACCGGAAAGTATACCTTGTTTTGCGGGGATCAAACAGAAAAGGCACATTAAACTCTAAAAGCTTGGAATGATTGACGTAAACACTCAGTCATGAGGTGTCGGTTGCGTTATTACCTAACCGATTGGTGTTTCAATATTACTGTTTCAGAAAATTTCCGAACCGAAGTAGAAAAGACTTTAGCTTGAATAATATCACTTCACGCCAAACCATATCTTCTGATAAATTGTCAAAAACTAGTCAACTTACAATTCGAAATAAGTTATTTGAAAACGCCCTAATTTGTTCTTTGTCTTCCTAAACGAAAGTTACTGAATAGTGAACCACATTTTGTATATTTCTTCTAGCTGGTTAAACGAAGAGGCGTGAGTCCCTATGTCATCGATGACAAGTAGCACGTGGCAGTCCATACTGTCGTAGCTAGAAATGCAAATCAACACCACTCCGGCTATTTCCACTGACGCAATCAGTGAAGTGGTATGATGGTTGCATTAACCCACTTTCATCCAGCGAGCACACCGAGTCAAATACTGGCTGAAATCGGTTATTGATTGACTGGCTTAACATTATTTACAACATTGACAGAGTTGCGTTACTAGAATTGCTCTAATGAATTTGCTAGATGGTGGTGAGAACGGAACAAGCCGGTTATTTTATTAGGATAAAGTTGAGGACAATTGGGTAAAATATTCTGTCATTTTGGCCTTTTTAGAATTCTTCAATGAGCCCCAGAAAAAAGAATGTATTCGCATCTCTGGTTTCCGAAAATGTGAGGAATATTGATGGTTTTCACGCACAAAATAGTAGAGCATTTTGATAAAATATGTTCCTATATGCCCGAAAATGATATTCCCGTGACAGTTTTCGATAAGCAGTGTCCGCCGTGCGAGAATGATAGCTGCAAAATATTTGTGACATTTGTGACCCAAAAACGAATATTGTTTAATTGTTGAAATGATCACACAGAGCACATTTCAACCAAACAACAGAGTGGCAAACAAGCTCGTTTTCAGAGATTCGTATTCATACCAATACATCTCAATATATATATATATATATATATATATATCACTACTTGGGAATAAAATTGGCATGGGAAAATAAAATAAAACAGGTTACAAGAAACGATTTCATCGTGAGACCGGAAATCGGGTTCACCACGATCACATGTTTGTTTGTCCACTCATCCGATCATGGAGAATACTCACGATGCGGTTTGTATGGAGGGTGGGGTGGGGCAGGGAAGCTTAAGTGTTTGGGCGGTGGTGGCCCGGTGGTAACGTCACCAATTATCACCCCGGAGGACGAGTGTTCGAATCCCACCACCACCGCCTGACTTTCCCCATTTGTGTGTTGTATGGCAGCCCTCTGATTGGCCGCTTCCCCCTTCCTGAAAATTGTATCTTCGTATATTCAATAAAAGGAAGCAAAATGAAAAAGAAAAGAAAGAAAAAAAAAGAAATTATTTGTGGGCACACAGAGGGGGGTTGTTCAGACGAATGCCCACCGCTTCTGCTTTCGACAGTGAACATGCCTCGATAATCGCCTACGAACTTCGTACAGGGGTCTGAAAGCTTCGCACACGTTCACGGTGTGATTTGTTTCAACTAGGTGTGAAACTACTGCACTGGTGCGTGACTTAATTGTTCCGGTGTTCAGCTGCGCGGGGTGGTGTTCACGAGTCCGTTCGGACAATCGCCTGACCGTGCGGCCTATGTACATCGTTCCACACGAACAAGTAAATGAGTATACACCAAATGACACTGCAGAATCTGGAACTTTATACTTCAGTTGCAAACACACAATTGGTTGGACGTGAACAACACACGAAGCTTAGATTCATAGAAAGTCTAATCGATTGCGTCAGATAATCCTCTTTGTATGATCTCGGCTGATGTGTCCCCTTTGAACGGTAAAGAAACGTACATGGATTTTTTCTTAACCTCGGAGTTTTGTAAAGAGTTTTCCGTGTGCTGAATCATCTTGTTGACTAAACGCCCCGGATAACCGTTACGTGTAAAGATCGATTTTACAGTACGGAGCTCTTCTTCTAGCGTGTCCTCACCGCAGATTTTTCTTGCCCTATTCGCTAGACAGCGAACCAGGTTCTTTTTTATTTTCAGTGGCACAAAGCTTCGGAAATGAATGTATTGGTCTTTCCACGTTGCCTTTCTATGCACAGAACGCTGCACTGAACCATGTGATAGACGGGTGATGCAGACATCTAGAAACGGCAATTTGTTGTTACAATCCATTTCTAAAGTGAATGTTATGTTGGGATGCGCATTGTTGAACCTGATTAATAGTTTCATTGTAATCGATGTTACACTGATCACAATGAATGTCATCTACAAACCGTGTGTATAGTATACAGTCTTTGATGGGTGATTGTAATTGAGCGTTTTCAAGCTTCGTCATGCATAAATCCGCGGAAAGCGGTCCCAGCGTAGATTCCAAGGCTATGTCATCCTTTTGTCGATAGATCTCATCGTTAAACTTGAACTGAACATTATACGTGCAGAAATAAAGCAGTTGTTTAAGGTCATCCAAAGGGAGACCGAGCTCTACATTAGTGGTTTGTAAATAACTGCACAGGTATTCAATCGTTTCGCTGATGGGAACATTTGTGAACAACGAGCTGACGTCCAGCGAGAGCATTGTTCGGTCGACGAAATTTATATCACGAATTTTGTCCAAAAAAGTAAATGTATCTTTGACACAGTGTTTTGCCAAACTAACTCGAACGGGTTTTAACAATTTGGCCAACCACTTTGCCAAAGCATGATATGCGTAGTTGCACGTATCAAAAATTGGTCGCAATGGCACTCCATCTTTGTGTACTTTTGGCAATCTATGCAACCTGGGAATAACAGTCCCGGTTGGCCTTATACTTTCGAAAATGGATACATCAATGACCCCTCTCTGCTTTAGGCGTCGCAAAATCTTGGAAAGCGTCCCTTCTATTTGAGCCGTCTTATCCTTTTCCGACAACTTGGTGAATTTCGACCGATCATCCAGTATGGTATTCATCTTGTTTACGTAGTCCGTTTGAGTTAGCAGCACGATCCCCGTCCCTTTATCCGGTCTGGATAGTATAACTTCCTTATTTTCTGAAGTTCTCGTAATCGTCTGATATGTCCCGTAGTTACTAATTCATTTGTATTTAGCTTGACATTCTGATACTGGTAGCAAGCATTTACTAAGGTACACTTGAGCCTTTCCAACCTCAATGATGAAAAAGGAATCAGGTCAAAAAGTTGCGCATATAAGTTTTCAATTTCCACCTCCATATGCAATTGGTTTGATCTCCTATTCGGACAACAAACTTTGGTCCCAGAGATAACCTTTCAAACAACATTTTGTCTAAATTTACGCTTGATAGATTGTAAACATAGTGTTCAGGTTTGATAGCGAACTAACCCACTGACTAGGTAGGATTAAGTCGCATACGCAACTTGTTTCGGCTTCGTTCCACCTGTTTGGAAACAATAGACTGCGAGTAATTCACAACTTATTGCTTTGCATTCGGGGAGAGATTATTCAACACACGCTCAGATGTTACACAATTGTGATTTAAATCCACAAGATAATTACGCAGAGTATCCCGTTCATTGAGAGCTTGACGCCTTAGTGTCACACTAGTAATGTTCACACGGCTTCTCCTCAAAACTGTCCAATAATATTTTGGATATACCGAATTGGTAACACAATTGTCAATAAACTGAGTTCGAGCGTCTGCCAGAGCCAGTTTCGCACCGAATTTAACATATTTTTCGTCTGCACAACCCCCCTCTGTGTGCCCACAAACAATTTGTGCAAACACTAAACCTTCCCTGCCCCACCCCACCCTCCATACAAACCGCATCGTGAGTATTCTCCATGATCGGATGAGTGGACAAACAAACATGTGATCGTGGTGAACCCGATTTCCGGTCTCACGATGAAATCGTTTCTTGTAACCTGTTTTATTTTATTTTCCCATGCCAATTTTATTCCCAAGTAGTGATATATATATATATATTGAGATGTATTGGTATGAATACGATTATTGTTCAATTGACTAAGCCCTATGCGCCAAACTTCAAAATAGATCGGTTATGGTTTTTATAAACGAGCTGTTCAAACCAACGACCACACCCTAAACCGTGAACTATTGAACGTCGTGCTAGAGTGGCGAACAATAACACGCCATGAGCTCAGAACAGTAGTAAGCAACCTACTCAGCTCAGATAAAAGTCTGCAAGAGTGAGGTAAACTTAAAAAATTTGGCAAATTCTATTCTAGGGTGAAACAATCAAAAAGGCAGAATTTCTACAATCTTCCACAACAATGTTCTCTCTAACAATAACCAGCTAAACTCCCTCAGAGAAGGTATATTCTGTTATATGTGGAGTCACATTTTACTCATAAGTGTATCACTAAACTGCGGGGAGATCGCACTAATTATGTTACCTCGCCTGGATAAAAAAACATGTGAAACCGCTACTGGCAGCACGGAGGACCCTCCAAAATCGCATTCCGTATCTCGAACTGCAATCATTCAATATCAATTTGTTCAAGAATATTAGGGCAATGTAGCCATATATTGGTCGGATCAAAATCTAATTTATATCAAACAATTGAATCAAAAAACAAATGGACCTGTTTGAAATTAGAAGTTTGTTTAATCCATTGAAATTCATCAATCATGGCATCCCTCGGTTCATCTAACACCCGTTCTACCGCCAGCACTTCAAAAATGATAAACAGATTTATAGGTAGGAGACAAGTTGCATTCTTTCAAACTTGTTCCACGAACCTTCTTGATTTCATATTTTCCCTGGATTGTGACATCATTTTAAACACCTTTGAGGGGTAGTGTGTCACAAACAGCTTTCTTTGTGGTCTGACTTTACATGCACAGATGATGAGGCGATTTCTGCGTGATAGGATTTCAACACGTACTCCTATAATGCTGGCTAATGTAATATTTAGGAAGCAATAAAATCGTTCCTTTGTTGAGAAAACATATTTTTAGCAAAAATGTTTTCTGTGGTATTATCCTGGGGCCATTACGTTTGAACTCAAATTAAAAAATGATGAGGGTCGTGATATGTTAGAGTGAAACCATCAAGATTAACTAGAACTAGCAAAGCGGTGTGAGAAGGACAAAATCCTCTCTATTTTCCTTGTTTATAGGTATAACGAAGTAAATGATCATTAGGAATTGATCCAAATCATCATTTCGCTAATGCTTGATGCAGTCCACCTCCGAACACATCGGTTTGAGTGCCTTAAAATTTGTTTTTCACTTAATTCTGATTTTAATAAGCGTGTGATAATCACTTTGACTGTGGCTGGCATTGCAATCCGAACAGCCATTGAGTTATGTTTTGAGCCCCAGGAAATGATGATGAGAAGCTAAGTCAGTGTCCACCAGATACCGGCTTCGAACCAATCTTGAACAAGAGTTGAACTTAAGAAAACATCACTCATTCTGTGTTCAATCCACATGGGTTAATTTTCTAGTGAACTTTGAGACAGCTGCCGTATAACCCAACCTACGCAACTGTCATCACAGGTTCACTCGAGCGGTGTTAGACGAGCTGATATCGACAACATCCTCCGACACTGATGTACACAGTGAACCTATCGACATCCCCTTTAAACTAGAGGGACTAGTGTCTTGCAAGGCTGTAAGCAGGCGTCTTGCTCTCCCAGACAGGTAATGATCAATATTCTTCCTCGGACAACTACTTTCTGTCCATTTGAATAAAGCAAGTAACACAATATGAGCCGAATTGATATTGGCTATCAATTTCGCGTGCTCTCAATCAGCTGTTTCTAATCTGTTTCTAATTCGTCTTCAGAGCTGTTAGTCATACTCTAAACAGAAAAACACCTTTTTAGTTACACATGTAGACCGAAGGTGCAAAATTATGAAAAGTGATTTGGTATTTGCTTCATATGAACTTTCATAGGAACTCTTTCCTCTGGAGGACAATGTATGAGGGCCTCGTAAAATTACCTTTGAGGAATAGTATTTTGTTGCCTTTCCTCTTTTAACTACGAGGCATATTGCTGTGCGTACCGTAAGCAACAGTCATTTCCAGATTTCGCTCGTG
>UZAN01040046.1:2865-18774 GCA_900618425.1 Echinostoma caproni | reverse complement strand
GCTCGTGAGGACTGAACGGTTCACTGACGTATCTGCAGTAGTGGTAGAAATCATTGATGACTGTGTTCAACAGACTGGTCCTCAATTTTGAAATGGCTCGAGAATCAACTCATCGGAACCATATGTTGGCCCACCATCTGCGTTTTTCACTTTTCACTTTCGACCTCATATTCATCAGCACCATAATAATATCAGTTTATCTTAACTAAAATACATCTACAAGTATACCCTAACAACGTGTTTATCATTTACGACTATATCTAATTATCGGAAGGCTGTTTTTCCCTAAACACATCGGGTCATCATGACAAATAATAATGCAGTTGTGAATAAAGGAAAATGAAAAAAGTAAATGATAAAAGATTAGTGCACGTCATTGTTTACTTACCTCAGTAATCAGCACATGTTGTGCATCCCCTAATTTAATTTCCTTGGCTATTTAAAAGAAAACACTATTTACTTTAGTTTCTTATCACGTGTTCAAGCACTTTTTTTAGACAAATTGTCGAAAAGTGTTTGGCGCTTTCTACAAATATTTCCCTGAATATCACGCACGGAGCCAATCAGAACCGTTTGGCGATTTATAGCGAGTTCTTTTTAACCAGTTGCTTGATTGTGTTTCTCTGCTCGCTTGGTTTGTATACACTTTTATGCGTAGCTTTAGATGTTTCATGTGTCACGCTAATCCAAAGATAATCAAATGACTAGGCTTTAGTCATTTGACAGCATCAAAATGCGAAGACGAATCAGTTTTCCGCATGTCAAAGCTTTCTCTCTGGAATTCTTCATTTTGAAATCATTCACGTGGAACGTGGTGAACGATTAGTAAACTTTGGTATGCAATGCTACATGCACCGAAACTAACGATATGCTCATGCGTCGATCTTCACGGAGCAAGCAAAGCTGGAATGATTTGCACAAACTGACGGAGTAAGTCGCTTTACCGAGTTGCGCAGTTAGGAGTCGATATATAGTTCTTAAACCATATGACCAACTTCATAAATTTATACATACTTCGTGCTTTTTTTGATTGATTAGGTGTCATACATGAAATGAATAAAGCCCATAAGGGAGATGTTTACCTTCTATTGAAATTTCTCTGTGGGTCAGGAACTCTAATCCTTTAGTATCCTTTAGAAAAGAAAGGATTTCTCAAAACAACATCAATAAACAATCGTTAACCAATCTTATTTAATAATCTAAACAACCAGCTGGCCTAATATGTTTGAAACCTAGCTTTTCCAGGTGGCCGTGTTCAAACCACCGTGAGGTCACTTGTTTCCAATTCGCTCCAATAACTCCGATAATTTGCTTCAACTCATTGGATCGCCTTAGGAACACGTGAAAAAATTTGGCAAGATGTAGTTGTGAATGTTAAATACTATATTGTTAACTTGCCGACGCTGTGGAATGCGCACAGACGAAACAAGCCGTTACCCACTTGACTTGATTTCACCAAAATGAATGCATGGTCGGTGGCGTTGAGCGAGCGGTGCTGATCACCATCACTGGAAGTTGTATGTTCCGATTCGAGTATCACTATAGGACTTTGTCTGTCATCTCTGTTACGCCAATCGGCTTTTCGATTGCTTGCCCTCCATCCTGCCATTATTGCTCAATTAATTATTCATTAAATAAAAAACCGGTAATTGAATAAAAGAATGCCCGGACAGAGATGCAAGTCATTTAGCACGAAATATCCCCGCTAATTAGTTATTTAGTTATGTTCACTTTCCTCTCTCCTTCAATAAATTAGAAAAAGTTGGAATTCAAAAAATAACTGCAAGAAAAAAGAAACTTAGTGACATATGTTCAAGGTCAAATAAAAAGATTGGAAACTGACTACATCATTAAGGGGAACCATTTCAAAACCTGCTATGAAGGAAATCATGTAGAAAAATTTCAACATCAAGCAAAAGACAGAAGACTAAAATAATACGAAAAAAATTGGGAAATTTCTCCTTGTGTATCGGGAGTGCAGCTTATGTGGGGGTGGCGGTCCGTCGTTTAAGATTTCGCTAGACCAACAATAAAACGATTTTCTTTTGTGCACACGGATCCGGTTTAATTGGTGCGTTGGGTTACGCGTGTGCTAACTAAGTTCTGTCGATGTTTATGGCCATGACGGAGTATAACGTAGAAGGCTGGTTTGTGGCGACCAAGGTTGTTATGCGTGTTGCAGATGAGGCATCTATACAATGTGCTGAGATATCACTTTTGGTGCTCACTAATTACTGTGTTCAGTCACTACAGGAATCCGTTCTAGCAGAGAACTCTTCCATAGAATCAGATAAGAAGGCACACATTTGATGTGAGGTGGATTTGACTGATTTCCGATGTTTCTAGTAGTGGATAGTGAGGAGCGGTTTAATTGTGTGAAGAGGTAATACAACCTCCTAATATTTCTTACAGAGTTTCTCAATCGGTTGTTAAATAACCCACCTATGTACCTCCTGTTTCTGCTGGAGGAATATGTGAAGGTGTACTGTTTAGAGAGCAATTAAAAATGTGAATGAATGTGGTTCATTTCTTTCGGTTAAAACAAGTAAAGAAGTTTGGTTTCGCCTCTCATCTCTTATTGACTGTTGAAATCCCACAGACCCCAATCGATCAGCCGAAGATAGTAGTATTCGTTCTCCGTTTGCAATTAATCTCGTTTGATCTAACTTTGATCGATTTTGATGGTTCCATTACGTTCTTGGAACGTATCTATTGCTTACTCCGACAACAATGTCAGTTTCCTAGTTGGAGTGGGATCGTTATCATCATCATGAACACAAGCATCATTCATTCTGATGATCTTTGTTAACCTCTCTGAAGCCAAACAAAAAGCTTCCATTATTCGGTGCCTTAAGAATTTTTTTTATTAGCTCCCATCAATGAATCGCTTTTCCAAAGTGTCTATATTACTTCACAGAACAAGCTTTGAAGCTGCATCGTTTATGATCTGATAAATCTGTTCAGCATATGAGCACATTTGGAAAAATAAGACAAAGATGAATATAATTTTCAAACACAAACAGTCCTACGATGAGTGGTTGTAGTTTGCGTTTCTAAGTTTGGTTACGTTCAGTCGTGCAACTCTCGTAAGCCACGTGTCTGAAGCCTTATCCACTTTTGGTCTATTTTCAGCGCATCCATTGCTTGATATGAATGGTTTTTGAAACGAATAGAAAATAACTGTATCACAGGTGATATACATTACCCATCAAATAAGGGTCACAACAGTTTAAACAAAAAGCGTGTGATTCTTTTCGAAAATGGTCTCTTCCTCCTAACTCATTTCCCAGATTGTGGAACAGTTTTGTTGGCAACCTCCATAAAAAAAGTTGGTATAGTTACGTCACAAAAGAGAACAAACATCTTGCAACTGATTAGAAAAAAATAACTGGGGAGTGATAAAACAGTTAAAAATGAATACGTATATTCATAAGTTTCATGGAAGGTGGTGGCAAAGTGGTTAGGGTCACCAAATTCTGACCCAGACGTCCCGGACTCGAACCGCTCCACCAACCCCAGTAGTTCAAATTTCTGTGTTTCTCAAGGCAGCATGTGAATGGCCCCAGCCTCCTTCCTGAAAGTTGAATTGTATATTCAATAAATAATAAAGGAAATAAAAATACATTTTTATAGCCAACAAATAGATAACATGGAATATTCGCGATTGACTTTTTGACTTTACGAAGTTCTTCTGGAACCTGCATCATTAGGATATTTGACTACCCTACTTTGTTGGTATGGGTTCACTGTTTGAGGAAATCTGACATTCTTCAAGTTTTGCTGTAGTGTAAAGACCCATACTCAATGTAGAAGAGTCACTGTTTACCCTTATACAGTTTTTTAATCCTAAACTATACTGCTGAATAAATGTCAAATGTATACCTGTTTACTATGTGGCGTAGTGTGATGAGTACTTTCCATACAATCGGCAGAACTTTGATTCCATGTGCACTAAAAGAAGAACGTGAACCCCTTCTAAATTTCCCAAGAAGCCTTTATAAGCCAAAACATCATATAAGTTTCTCGGCGAAATGGAAAAATTCAACCACATATTTGTGGTGCAAATTGATTCAAATATCTATTTGAATTGTATCCACTGCGTCTGAAGTCTATGACACCAATCATACTGATACATGAAACCCAGATAAAAGTGCAATCTGAGCATCACTATTATGAACTCAAATAGAGGGAAGCATAGACAGATGGTTAGTAAACAGAATGTCCGATAATGCTGAATGTTTTTCTATTCATTTGCATCAGTTCTATATAATGCCTGCCATTCTAGCATCAAAAGACTAACCGATGACTAAGACGACTGAAATATGTGACGTTTCTTTGCGCATCTGCGGAGTTGCAGAATAAGATCAAGCACGATAGCTTCCACCAATAATATCATATCGCGGATTAGGTGTGCAGAATTTCGGAAGTCTTAGATCTTCATGAATTTAACAAAGGAAGCTTAAAAATAAATCACAATTGATAAGCTCACTGAAGATCCAACATGATGGTGTTCTATGCAATGAGGCCTCAATATAAATCTTTTTTCTCGCTGTCCGGTAGATATCATCACTTATTTCCGAGAACCCCGGATACCACATTATCTGACGGATTGCGTTGAACTTAATGCAGCCAACTCATAATAACTTCATATAGTATTAAGACCTTGAATGTTGTTGATTTAACTCCGAGGATATCACATAATATCTTCAGACAGGTTTCCACAACGACGTAAATAATTCCTTCATCATTTAGCTTATTTTGAAATTTGTCATTAAAATATATTTCCCACACGGATTCACGGTCGTGTCAGGGAAATAACCTTTTGCAATTGGTCTGATGTATAGAAGCCGTGTATATTTCTTCCAAATATTGAAATTTGATATTCGTTTTGAAAAATTTCGGGCCTCAGGTTTGGTGACCACTCTTAATAGTTAAGTGGAGAGCAATTTTCATCCCCGGCTTACTGTAAGCACAATGCAATCAAAGGAGAGGTACAACTGTAGTTTCACCAAGTTGAAACAAAAGAATTGTTACCGAACCAAATATATTAGTATATGAAATTTTCACTATTGATACAATCGGCTTCCAAGGATGATGCTCAAACAGGACTGGATGTTTAATAGAAACTTCTAATCAAGCGGCAATTAGGCAACAGTTACTACTATATCTAGTTGTTCGTAATACGCTCTGTACGTTTAACAAGTATTCCAAGTAGTAGAAAGTCAAACTTTGTAAACGAAATACTTTATTTCGACACTTCACGGTGCACGAATATGTAAAAAGACTAGTGATCGGCGTGTTTCATTTCTGCCACCGTGACACCTTGCAGACCACGACAACAAACTTTGGACTGATACCTTTTAATGCAAACTTAGAACAAACAATAGACTTTGTACATATTTCGTTACCACCCTTGTGAAAATGTCCCAATGAAACTCTCTATTTCTCGAAAGCACTGTACCGGTAAAAGAGAAATTCGTTGTGAAATGCTAAGCACTATAAACATTTCAAACGAAGTACATTACGAACAGAGGATGGATGAATTTGACAGGTGCACTGGCTTTCGCAAAAGTCAAATTGTCAATTTAAGCTGGCCACTAATCTTGCATTAGCCAACTAAACTGAGTTAGTTGCTTCGCTTAGAAATTTGTAATCCTTTTAGTTGCTGGTTATATTAATCAATATTTGCATAAATATGCAATGCTTTCGGAATTTTCGAGCACATCATTTCTTTTTGTTATTTGCCGTGAACCTTTTCAGGAATATTGGTCGTTTTGTTTTCAAATTGAAGGCTTGATGCTCCAAAGGTTCCCACATATTGAATTATAAATGCAGATTAAGCGCGGATTGCACTGACAGTTTAGTGAATTACATGGCATGACCAGTGTTTTCAGGAATAGGAATGAAGGGTTTGCCAACACACCCTTGTTACGTTCATGAAGGTGAACCAATCTCATTATGGTGACTTGCCCCCAGTGAATTGCACGGATTGTGAAGCTGTGGAATGAGGTTCCACGTTTCCCAACCCGATCGAAGCTTGCCCCTGTGATGATACTATATATGACGTGCACAAGCAAAATCGATCTCAGATTCATATTTGCTTGCTACTTTTTAATGACCAGTACACAGATGAGAAAAATACCGATAATTTGTCCACAAGGAAAATCAAACACTGACTAATGCGGTCTAGTATGTCCAACGAAGGGAAATAATGGCTGCACAACACTGCTGTTTTTAGATGAACGCAGCTGTTGAAGATAAGCAAAGTGAAGTGTTGGGTTTTCCAACAATCGGATAAGAATGCCGCATGATTCAGTTAATAGGCGTCACTTTCTGTTTCTAACTGCTAGATAGGTTTCCCTCGGCCTTTTAATCATAAGTGCCCTTTAGGCACTGATTTTATCTGATCAGAACAGAGTAAATCATCAAAAAACAGGCACAAGAAAGCGATCGATCCAAGCAATCGATGTCCATTAGGAACTCCTATATGTTTTTGCTGGCTTCCTACAGAAGAAAACCGGGAACACAATTTTGGGAAGATTTTGTTTGCGGATTCGCAGGGATTAAAGCACAAATTCATTGCAAAATGGGTTACCGTCAACACTGTTGGACAGCCTCTCAGTTAACGGAGACCCGGCTCTTTGGACGACTGCTTCCCCCTTCCTTATAATTGCATAGTCAGTAAAAAGAAAATAACGATGTAAAAGAACAGGAAATATTGTTCATACAATGAGATCATTTAGTTAATATATCTCCCGGTTGACTTTCGTCTGACGGTCAAATACGGTAGTACAGAAGAATTGTACGTTGTGGTGCTTGCTGCTATATGCTTATATTTGTAACGAGTCCTAGAGGTAGAGATACATTTACTAAGGTGAGAGTACAGTGGGTGAGATGGGTCTAGTGGTAATCTGGTGAAAAGTTTCTGGTAAACCATAAAGAGCTGTGAAATAATAAACTGCATAACATGTGGGATATACCGCTTTATCTGCATACGTGTCTGATGGATATACGTATGAGTCTGAAGTCTTTGATTGAAAGACCCAGAAAAATAACTGGGGATGCATAAAGCCAGTGGGGAAGGGTACCGGAGAAGACATAGCGTTTTATTAAGTGCGTTGAGGTAGATAGCACTTTCAAACGAATTTATGTAAAATGTGAGTTTTTAGACTTTATGACATGTCTCGACGACGTGAGGAGACCAAGAAGGATTGCGCGAAATGGTGACTCCAAAATATTTGACGAAACATGCTCTGGAAATTTGTTCTCCATTGATTAAGACATACTGACAAGAGTTTATCACATCAATATATTGGTCACCTTTCAGCAGAGAAAATAAGACCGTTACACTTGAACGGATTCGTTCTAAGGAGGTATTATGAGGACCAGTAGGTGAGCAGTGAGATATTCCGCATAAGTTTGGGGTACATGGACGAATTCAAAAAGTTCAGGCTATACACAACATAATCAGCATATTCCTTGAAACATCCCCATAGATCATTGAAAAGATCAGCGAAACGAAGTATTCTTTTCGATTACTCATTCTCAAGCTTCTAATTTAATTTATGATCACAAGGTGGCAACAGAAATCATGCTTTACAAAATAAACCGTGGCCCGACAATATGACGTAATTGACCTTTGTTCAGAAAATCAAACGATGACTGATTGACCGTGTTATGTAATCTGCTTAGACAAGTGATTATAACCCTGTAACCCCCCCTCCCCCACCCCTGTTTATTTTGTAAATCATGACTTCCGTTGCCACCTTTTGATCATATAATAATGTAGAAGCTTGAGAATGAGTATTCGAAAAGAATTCTTCGCTTCACTGGTCTTTTCAATAATCGGCATATTCAAGGAGTAAATAATCATCAAAAGCAGGCATGGAAGAAATATAGGTTATGAACAAGAGAGGAGAGAGAATAGCACCGTGAAGACTTCCTTGAGGGAAGGGTAAAAGTGAAGAGTTGCAACTCTTATATTTAGTAAACTGTAATTGATAGATGAAATCATTACGTTACAGATTGGTGAGCTCCCGCTGAATATCGTTTTCAGTGCAAGTGTGATGAAGTTTAGACCTATCAACACAAGTAATGGCGTCATCATAATCAAAAAACATAACCGAACAGCCTTACATTTTCTGTTCAAGGAGGAAAAAACGTAATGAATAAGGGATGCCAACGCATAGGCGACTGATTTGAAACAGCGCTAGGCTAATTGGGCGGGATCAAATGCATTCAGCTGGGACAACATCTCCTGTAGTAAATTCTTTTCCCGGACTTCCAAAAGCAACAGAAGTGCAGGCTATCGGGCAAAATTTAGACGTTCTCTTTTTGGATACTGGCAGTCCAGAATGCAATACTGAATAAGACACAAGTTGAGTAGGTCAATGAAAACAGGCGAAGGGGAAACTGCACATTATTTGAGCACCACAAGTGACAATCCATCAGGACCGCAGGCTTTATTACACTTCAGACTGAGAAAAGTTTTGCATACTTCTGTTTGATTCGTAATTAAGTTAACAACACTAAGAGCATGGACGACTACTGTGCACGGAAGAGAGACGTCTGTTTCAGCATTGTTCAATTGGCGATTGAGATCGTCCACGTTAGCAGCTGGTAGATTCTCCTTTGTTTTGAGATCGCAAAACTGAAACATCATTTTCCATGTACCGCTACAATTCCTGTTGGCCAGTAGTGCATGTACATAAGTGGCGTTTAATCACCACAGTTCCACCTTGATTGCTTTCGATTGGTCTGTCAGAAAAGAGTGATTTTTCGCTTTGAAAGCTTGTTCTTTCTCCCGTCACAACCGTTTAGGTGTAGGGGACGAAAAACGGTCTGATCGTACGTATAAAGTTTTCCATGGGCAGCACGTATCATAACAGAACTTCGAATATTCAGTCAGGGTATCACAAAAAATAAAGGGGTCATTATGAACAAATAAAGAGAAATCTGTCTGATCTATTGTATCGCTTAATCTGGCGAGATTATCGGATTGACATTGACACCGCTGAAGACAACGATCACGATGCCGAGTGTATAACTGATGATTGGATTTACTGTATATTCTGGAAGTTTCAGTGTTGCATGGTCATATGTGCCAATAGGGGAACGGTTGCTCAAGTTAAATAAATTCAGGTACTTAACGAAACACAGATCAAGACAAACCTCGAATCTGGTAAGAAGGTTAACAACATTCTGTAGTCCAAGGGTTGTCAAAAACGTGACATCGAACCTGTTGAAGTCACCGCACACGATGCAAAGGGAGGAGTCTACGTAATCCAGTAAAGNAAAATATCTGTGAACTCAAAAAAATGATCAGTGGAACAAGAGGGAGAAAGGTGAATGTTACCAAACGTAATGTTTGGTGGTTACTGAGGTGCTTAGGTCTGCATTTGTACAGTGAAATACTGGTACAAATAAGAGAAAACCTGAAGACTTGTTTGCCTGATTTGCACCAATTGTCATTTTTGTATGTGATAGCACCACCGCCTCGTTTGTGAACCGGAACGGGTCGGTGAACTCGGCAGATGGAAAAATTGTCAGTTTTAACAACTTCAATTTGATTGTGGAGCAAGCTCTCCTTTAAATATTCACGTCTCCTTGTCAAATCTATTCTTTCTGCCGTATTACCAAGCAGGGAGCACACATTTAAACTGATGGCTACGGAATGCACATGCCTGAAATTCATCGTTTGCGTAGTGCTACCTGCCATCCAGCTCGACTTTTTCTGGGAAATCTTTTGAGATTTCCTGGAATTCTTCTCTGTCTGTTACGAACCGATTTGCAAAAAGATGGTAAAATCCAGTGGCCGGATATGTGAAGATTGTCACAGCATTTCGGATGCCCACAGTGGCAGACGTTTCTATGGCAACAAAAGAAACTTATCCCGGATAAATTCAAGTTAAGAGTGATTGCGTAGTTCTGAGTCCAACAATGTAACGGCCCGCTCGGCTGAATTCAAACCCGATCATGAAAAAGCGTTTTTTAACAAATTTACCGTTAAATTTTTTTCCTATTTCACTTAAAAATTGTATATCATGTTGCATGTTTTTCATTTTCATTTTTTTTCATTTCATCTTTATGTTTGCGGTATACCCAAGTAGTCGGTTATTCTTATATCTATTGGCGCTCCATCGGTGAAACCGCAATTTGAGAGCAAGAAAGCGTTTGAATTCAGAAGCTATCAGCTGAAGCCCATGGTAATGTTAATTAAACCTACCCTTTGTTCTTCTGCGCAGCCTGTCATTTGCGATTCACAATATAGTTTCATTGATAAAATCCGTTACAGATAAACTTTGCTGAACTCTGTGACAACTGAACTAAATCTAAAAAGCTTGAACACACCTGAGTAACAATACAGTAACTCCGGTATCAATGAATTTTCAAAGTAAAAATATGAAGGTAAGAAATTTGATTGAGTATATTGTCGTTCTCGTTTGGCTCTCCTTTGCCAAATGAAAACATTTTTGAAAACTACAACAGTGGTTGCCATTCTGCATCTAGTTTTGCGCAAAAAAGCGTGTTGAATCCACCTAGCTCGAAAGTATATACTGAATGTGCTGATGGATACTTTTATTTGGTATCAAAAACTGACTCAATACGTTTGCTTTATAAAAGACTTTCACTGAAATGCGGTAGATACTGTAGGATACTTTCCTGAATATATCAATCGGATTAGCGGCACACATTTTCTCGAACTGATCGGGCATGCAGTTGGCGTCCTTGTGTTCATTGTTTTACCTGTCTATACTTCTTGCTATATACACCTTTTGAGAGCACCTACAACCCGCATTCATAGGTCACTATTATCGCAATGAGATACAATTTACCTGCCTAGATGACCCAAAAGAAATCACTTAGTCCTCAGAACCTGGTACTGATTTCGTAGTAGTATATCTTGCCTACTCTAGAACCAATAACTATTCTTTTTTGCGATTAATTTTAATTTTGCTGACTGAGATGGGCCAGTCTTGATGTGTAGACAAAAGCCCTCTGTGGATTCGACATACTAGGGACAAAATGAGCGTGGACTGAAGAGAACGAAAGCACTGGGCTTCCGGTTTAAAGCTATTTGTGTTTCTGATCGTCAGTGCATATGCATCAATGCAACTGCAAATCAGACTCGAGGTGGCTGAGTGTGCTTCACTTTGACTGGAATCTCCATGAAGCAATCAATCATTGTCACATAGCTTGTTCCTATCTATGCACTAGCATTTAAAACTTATGATGTGCTGCGCAAAATTCTGAGCCTGACGATTTTTTATGGCAAAGTGATTGCTGTAATTAGCAAGATACACAAAATCTTTGGTAAAAAGAACCATACATGTGACTAAACATTTTTCCAAGATGGGTATGCATTGTATAAAAATGCACGTAAAACAGTCATGGGGTTTCACGAATTATAAATTTCCTCGGGTGTTTTCTTGACCTCAAACATGTTTAAAATATTCATGATCTAAAGTCTTGACATATTGTTCAAATCACAGTTAGCTTCTACTTCCCAATTCTGGGATACCAGTTTGTCGTCACAGGACTTGAACCAGCTTGGCTCAACTCAATACTCCATCTGAAAGCACTTTCACACTAAAATAATTATCAGCCTACGCTTTATTGTTATCAGCTCCTACGAAATATAAAAAAGAAAAACGTGCAAACAGAGGATCGCATGTATGTACAACTTTTACGTTGCAGTTGAAAGCACTACTAGGGAAACCGTTGCCAGATAGATTGTTATGGAAGCTTGCTCATATCCTACCCGTTATTGATCTTGAGCGTCCATCAATTTTCTATGTTTTTCCTCATATCAATTTTTTTCATGTTTGCTCAATCAGTGGATCATTCGACGTGATGAGACCAGGTACATTTTAGACACTTAGAAAGAATCTGCGTTTCAACATCCCCTGTTTTCTTATGAGGTTTAATGTGCATTGTAGTTTGCACTTCGAACTCCGTGTTGCTGTATCTGTACCTGTAAATAGTCAATGATGAATGACAACATCTGCAAAAAGTTAAACGTCAGCCACGGGCCAGTTGTAGGCTATGGCGAAAAATCCCATCGCCCTGCACATAGTCCTGACATATGGTAATCATAAAAATACATCATTATCAGGGAGTGCATCCATTAAAAATGTGGCCATGGTTTGATTTTTCTGCATTCTGGTGAAATGCAGCAAACGATTGGATGCGATTAGAAGGTTTGATACCCATTTACGTAATGAGTAAAAACATGCTGTCCCAAAAACGTTGATACAGAAGTTGTACTTATATAGTACATAAGGTTTTCACAATGATGAGGTTCACCCATTTTTGTGGCGAAAAATTCCCCACTTCGCAATGAAAACCTTCAAACACCAAAGTATAAGTATTATGGATCCGACAAAATTGTGCCAAACGCTGTCATTTTGCATCAAGCAGCCATTCACGAATTGATTTGTTAATCATTCATCATTCTTCTGGGTAGGGAATATTCTATATGTAGTCAAAAGTTAGATGCGTACTCGCCATTTGTTCGGGCCAATTTCGATGCCTTAATTGATCACTCTTGAATGACTGTTTTTCACGGTAAACGTACTTATCCACTAGAACTTCTAAAGCAATAGGTCTCTCGAAGAACTGTCAATAATGCTTCTCTCTAGTACCTCTACCTGGCTTTCTGTCTGAAAATTGAATGAGTAATTAATTTATCTCCCACTAATTTCAATACAAAATATGCAGATATATCCATCCAATGAGTTTGAACATTCCAAGTGTTGTAAAAAAACATGCTTTAAGACATTCAATAATAATAATCCGACCCATTCGAGATGAGGTCTCCAGATTTTTTGCCAGGGGAAAGACTCTCTGTTGCTGCTAATCTCAATAACTCGCATCCAGCTGGATCGGAGGCACCTAAACTGGTCCTGCTTTGGATTGAAATAGACAACCTATGTATCAATTTTTGGCTTTCGGAAGAATAAAGGGATTGTGCCACTGAAGATGAACTATGAACCAACTCGGCTAGTAACAGTGTAAGGTGACCGGCATAATCGTATCACGTATTCCTTCTACGCGGAAATAAGTTTAGCTCTGTCAAGAGGACCGAGATATTTTCGTTGAAACTGTGACATTGTATTAATATCGGCAATATGCTACAGTTGGCCATGTTTCTAGTGTTTGTGGTTTGATACTAACCCTCTCCGCTTGATAATGTACGCAGTCTTTTCTATTTGATCGGTGTCTTATTTTTTAAAGTGGCATGAGCAGATTTAGATAAGAAGACGAGTGATAATATTGCTTCCTAACAAGATATCTGCACAGCAATTTGGTCGATTCATGCTATCACCGTTAAGGTCTATTCCGTGAGCCATCACACTTTTATATTAACATTCAACCACAGCCCCCAAAAGGTGGAAGCAGCCGTATGCAATCAATCATTTGAAACGAAAGCGCTCACGGAGGACGCTGAAGACGTTTCATTTTTTCATGCCTTGGTAAACGAAGTTTAAAATGGTTTGAATTTAAGTTAACCATCCATCAACATGCCTACAAACAGAACATCATCAATCATTCTAAACATAAATTTCGTTTCAAACACGAAAATATGAATGTTACTCGGTCAACACATTTCATACTAAAAACTGGATACTAGAGTAAATCATTTGAATACTTTACTGATTATGGGTTTTGGGCTGCGTCGCTAACTTGACTCATATCGCAGAACGTAGTGGGTTCAATTTCATTCAACTGGAATCTACCTGGCACGGGTCTTTGGTTTTTGTTGAGGAACATTTACTGACTTTTTTAACCAGTGGTCTAGATGATCACAATAAAGAGTTACAAATACGTTTGGGTAACTGTAGCCAACTTTCAACGGAATTAGTTTATCGGCTATATGGATGAATAAGTTTAAAACCGAGTTGCTAATCCGGCAGTGATCATCAAGTTTTATCATGACATGACAATATTGAATATAGAGTATATAGCAAAACTGATGAAGAAAATTTTCGCTATCGACGGACTAAAGTATGAATAGATGCATTTCCAAAATATACCAATAACTTTCTACGTCTGACAAATTATCAGCAAAGTATTGGAGTGAATTCAATATCTATGTATCTTATATAATAGAAACTTGTGCGTTTTACATCTGACTGCCATGTTTTACCTCCCAAGAGATGTAACATAGGCTGGCAAATCAAAGACAAATGGTTTCCACAAAGCATGTGACATTTCTGCAAATAATTGTTGTTACCCATACCAAAATTCAGTTGAGCAAACGAAGAAGTTTAATGATCAGCACACCTCGTGCTTCAGCTACGCCTACGCCTGCTTAATTTGCCTATAATTTGGACATTTTGGCTCCCTTCCTTCTTTCAACAATACTTCTTGCTGATAAAGGAGTCCGTATCATGAAACATGTTTGCCCGTAGAGATTCACGGGAAGAGGATTCAAGCGACCACTTCACTACTGATCACTCTTTTATTCGGGATTGCACCTCTAACCTTTGTACTTTCAATTGTAATGAACAAAGCGGCGAATGGCTGTAGACAAACCAGAGTTCATTACTTTATTTTACTTGCGGCTTATAGAAATCCTTGTTCACTGAGTGAAATGTGTTTCAGTAGACCAAACTAGCAGTGGTGGATTACATTCTGCATGTCACGGTTCCTTTTCTCAAACTCACACTGCTTTCAAGACAAAATCAGCGGCCCTTGTTAATGACCAATACTTGCCAGAGATTATTTATTCGATCAGCTTGATTACACCCCACACACAGCAAGTGACTATTTTCCCTTTCGACAGTTTTTCTTTTGGTTCAAATCCCAACTTCTTTTGGTGTTCAGAACAGTTATTCCCCCGCTCCCAAACTTCTCATCACCAACATTCTCAGTGTGCATATCACACTTTCTAGCTTTTCATAACGACAACAATGCCGAAAAATATTCCGCATTTCTAAGCAATCATATAGAAACGTACGAGGTTTGCTTTCCCCGAAAATGATAATGAAAACCAGAATGGAGATCAATTATTCAGATAACTAATAAAAGATCAATCTACTTGAAGGTTCTTCAGTCTTACCCGACTGTCGATAATTTTTAATCCCATTCATTCATAATGAAACCGCTTTAGTCGTGAATATGCAGCACCCGGGTTTTTCTCAGTGGGTACCAAGCAGACAACATTTAGTAAAAAAAATAAACTGTTTATAAACTGGTATAAACTTGGTTCTCCGGTAAATTAATAAATCTTCGATTTGTTATAGGTCTTCTTCCAGCTCGATTTCATTTAGCACTACTGAAGATATGAAGGAGCACGGCAAGAAGGTTACAGGATTTTAGCATGCATAAAAATCTCGTATGCTTAGCGATGAACAATCTCACATTGTTGCGATTTGGGCCGTAACTTTCAAGTTTCAATTCCGGAAAACCCAAACAAAAATTTAGTGTTAGAGGGAATCACCAACGTCCGGCTCGATACTAAGCCTGTTCTATTGGTCTCGAAGATGATTTGCCACTCCTATTTCTGGGGATGAACTTCGCGGTTCCAATAAATGGACACTAGGTTTTGTTGTGCATGGTGTTCCACCCATTCATTTTTCCCGTCACAAAGATGTGAAAGAGATAAAAAGTTAACCTGAAACCAACACGGATGACTTACTAGTTCTCAAACAGAAAAATCACTCAATCAGATAGATCTTTCTCAAAATAGTAAGGAAACGGTTGAAATATTTTCAAACTATACATGCTAACTTTCGATTCATACGATGTTTTAGCCCAGATACCCACAGATTTTTTTGAACACACGCGATTAGATATAATGCATTATTCGGTTTCGCCAGAAACAAGGAATCTGTGGTTAAAGAATGGTTTGTTGATCACACACTAAGTAATCACGCATTTTGATGATATTCAGCTCTCCGCAAC
>UZAN01040045.1:79401-95826 GCA_900618425.1 Echinostoma caproni | reverse complement strand
ATCGTTATCTTGCCAAGTATGTCTTTCAATGTCAGAGATTTTTGGGTAAATGCCTTTGGCTCGAAGGAATCGGTGTTTTTTGAGGGGACCTCTCCCTTAACGGAACTTACCCACCAGTCTACTGGGGGCCTGGACTGAACTCATTTATAGAATTATTCATTCCGACATTCACACCTAAGCATGGTGACTGATTTATCGATGCATTTTGACGTGATTCGCTTCCTACCTCGGCCGACCGAGACCGTTTGCCACCGGGTTTGTTCATTCTCGTATAAAGTTCACATAAAAACGGGTGGGACAGAGGGGGAGGACGAATAGTCAAACCCCACCCCACGGAAACTTTCATCCTAGCTCGGTGACTCACTCAAAAGTACTTTTGTTTGTCTATAGAGGAATTAGTTCAGTCCGACTGGACGGGGTTTCGATAGATCCGGTCCAATCGGTTACTTTTGACGGCCGAAGAACCAATCCATTTCTTGGGTTCCTGGTAGAATGCGATTGACTGGTTTCCCTCTAAGTTACGGTGTATTCGCTTGAAGTTACAACGGTTTCACTTGAAATTGAAAAGGTATGGAGCACAGATCTTTGGCGGAGCCATGTCTCTCGTGCTCTAGTTGTTTTATGATCACATTTTTGTTCACGGCTTTGTAAGAAAATAACGAAAGGGATCAAGCAATCGAGGCTAACTGTTGATGGCAGAGGTGGACAAGGAACAAGTTTGTACATATCGGGTGATTCTAGAGATCATAAGCGCTGCTGTTTGGAAAATCCAGCTGCGGTTAATTTGCCTTTTCGTTCGGCGAAAGTTGATAAAATAGCCAATCATGATAGCAACATACTAACCCACGCCCCTCCATTCCTACTTAGTTGTCTGTTCATTTGCTGAAGCAAAGTTGTTACATTTGTTTTCAGCTTTCTCTGCTTGAGACAAACAGTTGGTCTGGCCCCACGCGTCATTCCTGGGGTTTTGGGAAACATACGCAGAATTGTGCACTAACCATCAGTCAGGTTAGGAATGCTTTCAAACCAGTCATAATCCCGGAGGCTAGTGCTGAAATCAGCGCGCTGTGACACCCGCAAGAAGCTTACAAAGGTGGGCTGGGTATGCTGTGTATAAAGAAACGACAAAATACAATTTGATCAGCTACCCGGTGGTCGAGTGTGTAGTATGCCCGCTTTTTATCTGTAATGCCACTGGTTCGGTCCTCGGTGGAGTTTATGGATTCGCATTGCCGATGAGATACAACCAATTTTCCAGGTTACGCTTGACTTGCTCTCTACATGGCGAAATTCGCTATGTGTTTGTATGATTGTTATATGAACGCCTGATTTCTCTGAACTTCAAAGGGGAAGCAGAATGTATTTAATTTTTCATTCATATATGGTACGTTCCTTTTATCTCTTTAAATTTAATCAGGGTCCCTGTTTGGGCAATCAGCTGGCTCTCGCACATAGTCGACTTTGGGATGCGGTTGGAGGGTTCATATACGTCTCAGCTCAAATGCAAGACAAACTGAGTCGCGATCCGGATCAACTGGATTTGTTACGCGAATTTCTCAATCTACAGAAAGAATTGATGATCATGCTGTTGTCTATGCTTGAAGGCAATGTGGTCAACGGCCCGATCGCGCGCCAGATGGTAGACACTTTGGCTGAATCTTCAGCTTATGTTGAGGTGCAGTATTTTCTTCATTCATGGAAATTGATGCATCAATTACATTTTCCTAGCATGCTTCACACCAATGAATACTTGACGCCAAACAGTTTTCTTATCCCGTTAGTATACTTGCATTTATTTAACGTACAGTACTCACAAGAATGCCCTTTTAACTTGAAAAAGCATTGTAACTGTATATCCGAAATTTACTGCCGAAAACTCTTGTTCCACATTTGTAATATATAAAGTAGTCTTAAGGGAACACAAGTCATTGTTTCCTCCACGTTTCTTTCAGTATGCCATACAATATATATATATATCACCGGCTTGCGACTAAGCATGGTGCCAACACCACAACAGAAGCACTGGATAGGTGCATTGGTATACAGAACGAAGTTTAAAGAAGAATAAACAATTACAATGGAAAACAGTGGGTAGCAGGAATAGCAATATTTTTTGTGTTTAATTTCTTATTGTTGCTATTTTCCTGAAGTGCTGATCGCATTTACGAAATTACACGTTGGGGATCACATTACGGTATACCCGAGTGAGATAGCAGTGAGTTATATGTTCGTAGTGATTTTGGCAACAGCTACCCCATTGGAGTTTTAGATTGAAGATTTTTGCGAGCAGGACAGGTTGGAACATCCATTTCGCACATCCTAGTGCCTACGAACAATCTGATACGCGAAACCAAACACAATATTATCGATTTGATTGGACTTCTCGCTCAAAGTCTAGAGTTTCGAATGTGGAACCCAGAGGTAGGGGTTGATTCCATCAACTCAAAGTTTGCGAATGGATTCCTGGGAGCGGCACAAAGCGTCTGCACTGCTGACTGGTGGCAGCAAGGAAGAAACAGCTTTCCAGTGATTTTTGGCGATCATTACAGAAATGTCTATTTCAAATAAATGGGCACGCTATAAGTTGAAAAAATATTATTTCATAGATAAATCCGTTTCATGCTAGTCTGAATCCGATATGTGCCAAAAGGAACGTGTTACTATTTCTATCATCACAATGAAATTAATCCTTATTGTACGTTACTTGCAGGCTAAAACAGATGATTTGCAGCTGGATATCCAGCGGCATTAGATTGTTCTAATGTTTAGCTATATTAAAGGAGAATAGAAGAGCAGTTTGCCCCCTTTGTTTAAGTGCATGGTTAATGAATTTGATATTGGAATGATGCACCTCATGACAAATGCCCGTTTTATTGTTCTCAGCGTAATGCAGTTCTATCCTTTTGCAGATGATCTTGAAGTTCTTCGATATCTTTCTGCGCATGAAAGCGATAACTACGTCGGATGCGTTTCTGGTATGTCTCTTTGCTGAGGTTTCTGCTATTTGAATGCATTCACTTAATTTTCATTTTTATTGTTATCAGTGAACAGGAAACCCCCATTATGCCTCATAACTCGAAAAGAGTTTATCATTAATATTATTATTCTTATAGAACATCTATCACTAGCCCGTTTTTAGTCCATAGATTTTTAATACAGTTACTATTGTAGTTTGGCTGAAATCACTCATAATTACTAATAATCAAATTAATTATCACCTATTTTGAAGGAACATTGAGCAAATAGAGTAAGTATTTATTGAATAAGTCTACTCACTCATCATTTTTCTCCTGCCTGCATGTTCTGTTTTTCCTGGAACTATTCGTATCCTAATTGCTATCATAAGAAGGATCGTTCTTTACACACTGGTAAATGGTTACTCTCACGTTTTGTATTTCAGGCCTTTGATGTGAATGGAGATGGCTGGATTTCACATCGGGAATTTCGAACGGCTTTGGAGCAACAGAAAACGTACACGGCGTAAGTTCAACGTCATTCATTTTCTGACGTTGTTCACCTGGGACTATTTGGGGTTGAGAATCCAAAAGATAGAAACCAAAACCGGTGCACGAAATTGCACGGTCAATGGTTGTAAAAAACTGAAAGGAACTGAACACTTCAACCGAGAAGTGCGTAGTGATCCGAGGCCACGTAGTTCATTTTCCAAGATCTAATTTTGGTACCCGTATTAAATAAACTCACTTGTAACTATAAGGGTCAGATGCGGAACACTTGTGCCCAGGTCAGTACCCTAGTAGCTATTATCGAGATGAGCGCCGTCAAATACTCCTGAAAAAAGCTATCTGATCGGTTGTTTGATGGTTAATTGTTTGGCTCCGAGTTTAATCTCTATTAGGGTCGATAGATTCCCACTGCTGTTAAGACCCATTAGCGCTGAAACAGTTATAAAGCGCTTCCAAACCTTTCAGTTGATGTTTCCTCTGCTCCCTGCACCAAGTAATTAAAGTGTAGGTGAATTAATTTATCCAATACTCTAAATAAATAGCTGTTATACACACGTTTCTATGAAACACCACCTCACATTTCATTTTCTTTTTTAGCTGAAACTTATAAATAACCAAGCCAGATCGCTTTATTACCAGTAATACCATTGTTTAGATTCCATGATCTCTATAATACCGGTAGTATTTAGTCATAAAATAAAATAATTAAAAATGTTATACGAATCTAAAGTACATTGTATTCTGTGTAGTTTTCTAACCTGTCACGGTCAAGATCTCAGATTTCTGCTAAACAGAAATGAGCGACATGATTTTTATCCAGCAAATCGATAAGTGCTTCAATGGTATAACATATTTTATGTGCAAAACCAACTAATCTAACTTAAATTGGTAGAATGACTTAGTGATCTAAATATACCACTATACTCGGCATTTGAGACGGAATGTCATAATCAGTCTATTTGAGATAATCCTTTATCTTACACATTCTTGTCAATGGTAGCTGACGTGGGAACTTGAACAACAAAAATTTCACTAAAATGAAATGTAGTTCTAAATTATGTTAAACGGTGCTATCAAATGGACGCAAAATGTTCACTTTATGCTTCGCAAATATTTTATTTCGAGTCTTCACCTAGACTGCGAATCTTCTGCAGATAACCAACAGAAGTCTGTTAGAAGTATAAGCAGCACAAAACTGATGGAAGTTTTGTTTCAGCTTTCATTTTAAGGATTGGGAAACCTCAATGTTTTAACTAGCTTTCTTCTAGACAAATTTGCCTCCCAGAGATACTTTACCTAATGATATCCAACTCACGTTGTAACTGCATGTACCATTTCCTGACGCCGACTAACATGTTCCTCATATTTCCGATTCGTTTATTGCTTCATAGGGTTTAAATGGAAAGAATTCTTTTTGTCTTCTCTGTGAACGTTGGATAGGTCTTTCAGCTATTAGATTGTTTAACCGAAATGTGCAGCAGGCACTAAAAAGTTGAAAAGTTAACAGTCGGTACGTTGCAGTAGCAGTTGATCTGGCAGAGCAAAAGGTCCAATTTCACTGTGCATAGGACTGTTCCTCACTGGAAATTATCCTCTGTTCTAGGAATGATGTGACTGTTTATTGAACAGATTTGTCAGATTTTTCCCCTACTTCCTCACACAAAACATTCAGTGTGACTGATCCGAAAGTTTTACATGTTATATGTTTCGAATATATAACACTGACCAGTGTTGTGTAACATTAATCAAATTATGAGAACGAAATCATTCACGTTATTTATAATACGTACCTCAAGATGCTGTGTACTCATCTGCTGCTTATTACGTTCAGGGAGGAAATCAGTTACATTATCGCCTGCGTGGACACGAATGCCGATGGAAAAGTGGATTTCAAAGAATTTACTGAGCGATTTTACAACCCAGCCGAGGATATCGGTTTCAATTTCGCACTTTTGCTAACGAACTTGTCAGAACATGTGCCATTTGATCCAAGGTAAATGTCTTTGCTTGCCGGATCCTAAGGTAGGAATTGGAGTCATGTTTCATAATTAACTTGAGGAACTGATAGAACACTCATTCACTCTATATTAAATCCTCTTTCCATTCTCCGGTTATTTTCTTTGGTTAATTCATTTTTTCAAAATGACTGCTAATCCATCTCACATGAATTACTTCGATTTTAAAATGTTATTGTGAACAGTACTTTCTATTTTCATTGTGAAGTTTTCATCATGCATGCTGCCTTTAGCGTGGCAACAATACCCAATGCCAACATGCATATTTGCCGTTATACGACGACGACTCATTCCTCTGCTCCTTTTTATATCAGGCTTGAACGTCTCGTCGAGAAGGCACGCGGTGTTTTAGATGTGTTTGAGCCTCATCTAGGTCGAATTGAAATTACCGGATCGAACGGGCGCATAGAACGTGTGTATTTCGAGATCCGACAACAACATATTGACCAATGGGAAGCACCACAAATCAAGGAATCGAAGCGATCATTCTTGCATTCCGTGGTTGGGGAAAGTGGTGACAAGGAAAAGCTAGAATGCTTTGTAAACTTTTGTGAGGATACCATTTTTGAAATGCAGCACGCACAGGAAATTAACGGCGATGAGGCGGATATGACATTGAGCCGGGTAAGCCAAACGTTGCTAGTTTATGTGATTCTTAAATAATCTGTTGTTTTCCTCGTTAGTGTGTAATGTATATTTTTTACGAGTGTTTTAGAAATACTACCAGTTTTATGTAAGAATAAATGTCGTTTAAATCATATGAAACCCACAAATGGACAGATTCACTGGAAAACGCTATTGTTTAAGCGGATGTCTACCCTAGGAGATAGTTCGAAAACTCATCCGAAGTGGTATTATCCTCCCCAGCAGATAACTCTAAATATATATGTCCCCCAGTGCATCATGATGTATCCAATGGATTCCGTGTCGCTATCTATTGTTGTAAGATGATATTCAATTTATTTGCCTTGATTCACAGGTGGCTGCCTTTAATCGATTCTTGGAGATCACACATTTGGCATTAGTCAGTCGTGTTTTCTCCACAATATTTCGGTGTGTACGTCCATCCTATTTGGCTTCCGGTTGGGCAACTTTGCGTCAGATGAGCTTCACGGACATAGTGCTTGCTTTTATGGGCTTACAAATCGGCATTCTCATATGTTTCGGACGCTGTGTGTCTTTCACGGTTCGCTTTGTCTGGCAAATCATTTTGGCTATGGCCTCTGATCGGGATGCGGAACGGAAAGCGAGTCGGTTAAAGGCATTAGATTCATCTGGTCGGCCAGTGTCGGTCTCAATGACGTCACAAGTAAGTTTGTATATTTGTGTAGTGCTAGTCGTAAGAGTTGATTATACAACACCGAGAAGCTTCCGTCTGTCCCTAGGGATCTAACTACATAATAACCCAAATCACGGTCACCTAAGATGGGGTTGTGCAACTGCGATCGACCTCACGAAATTTCTCATTGGTTGTTCTTATCCCCTTAACGTTGTGGTCAGCTCTGCCACATATATTGCACTTAATTATAGTAGCTACCAGGAATCCCTTCACAGCATAGAATTTGGTAATGACTGGGACCAAGATAAACGATTTTCAAAGCAAAAGTTCGACCAACAGCTCGACGAAGCATAATAATGAAATATTTTAGCGTACAATCTGAACAATTTTCATTTATATATGAGCATTTCAATCTTTAAAACACAACACTGAGATAATCAGAGAAAAATGACCGATTGGGATGTAGAATGACAAAAATTTACAAGAGTTTTGGACTTTCACTGGTCCTAGCTGCTCATTTTCCGATGCACACTAAACAGGGACAGAGATTTCTATTGGTTCTGATCTGTTGGCCTGTATTCACAAATTCGTTGTCGGAAACCATAGGTTAATTAATGATATGGCATTCTTTTGTAAGCAACCAGTGTCATTGTTAACCTGGTTTTCTTATTTTCCTCATGTTGATACTCTGTGTGGCGGCTTGCTGAAATTCCTCACGAATAATATTGAAGTTCGTGGATTACTCATGCATGAGCTTTCGGAATGCTTTAATGAGTTCGATGTTTCTACTGTTTCCAAGGAACAACAGTGGTGGCTATTATCAGAAGAACAACAGCTCCTGCTGGAGCGAGTCGATCCTACGGAGCTGGAAGCAATGGAGGAAGAATATATGCAACGCAAAGCAGCGGCTGCAGCTTCGTCATCCGTCATATCACCTTCCCATATCACACCTAGTCCAACTGTGACTACACTGGACGGATCCAGTAAGTGCATGTGGTGGTTATTTGAATTTACTTATTTAACTCGCCCCCCGATGTGATTATAATTTTACCGCATTAAAATGAATTGCTCATATCATTTCGACCTTCACTTTGGTCACAGGTCATCGGATCAGTACAACGCTCCGAACCGCGGGGGTTGTTTCTGCTCCACCACTACAAACGGCAGTGCTTGAACCGATCAAAATCAAACCGGCCGAACGCGAAGCTGAAGCCACCGAAGAGGAAAAGACCCCCCAGTTCAACACACGAGCATACGTCATTTCTGTGTTTGCCAGCAACTTCTATCGCTTCAAGATTAGCGCTCTGATCCTGGCCTTCGTCATCAACTTCTTGCTACTTTTCTTCAAAGTAATGCATCTGGGTTGTTTATTGCATTTCATGATTTCTGAGAACTGATGATAGAAATATTAGAAATACCGTATCACCAGTATAGGAAGCAGCAAACCAGGTTGCTAGACCTCATGACACATACCTGAAATTGCTCTAGGTTTTCCGAAATCGTAGAAAAGTAATATTTGATGTTCGTTTTCTCCAAGAGATGAATAATTGTCAACACCACTGACTTGCTTTTAGAGTCTGGAAGTTTATCAATAATTGTCCTATTAAATCTAATTTTAAAGTGCCTCTATTCTTTCATTAAACAATGTAGTTCCCATAAAAGTGTAAACAAAGTCAATACAACTCTATTTACAGGATAAACTTCGAAGCGTCAAGAATATAAGTGAAACCTGATCATTAAGATGTTTTTATTTTGGGCAAACCGTATGGAAATCATGAGCATTGATGACTGTGTGCTGGGGTGCAGAGATGGATTGGGAAAATGTTGCTTCTAGCATGATAGGATACAGTTGCATCTCGTAATTTACTGGGTTAACTTATGACTAATGGGTTGGAGCCTTTTTATACGTGAATGAATGTTAAACTAACAAAACAATAATCCTCCAATATCACTTTGTCGTACCACCGAAAACCGAAAAAACACTGTACAGCGGATGCATCTATTTTGAGGAGTGCCTAAGGTTGCTTATCCACAGACCCTGTAGTGATTTGAACGCGAAATGCACTGTACTAGTTCCAATATGCTAGATTCTCATTGAGGGCACTAGTAGTTGGGTATTTCTACGGTTTTTTAGCAGTTTATGATACGTTGACATAGAATAGTGCACAATTGTCTTATTTCTTCTACTCATAGCGTCAAGTAAATAGCACAACGTTGCGAGATTTATCACAAACTGGAAAGTGAACATGACCATTGCATTCAAAGGTGTGTGCTTTTTTCGTACAAAACTCCCATTTGCGCCAGGTTGCAGGGCGTCTGCTATAAAGAAATGGAAACCTGAACAACGGGAGCAGAATGAGTTATTCTTAACTCTTACCTAGATTTGGTTAAAATGGACCATCAACATTTAATTACCGGTAGCTGTAACTTATTATTTTTTATCATGTATTTCAACTGGAATATGTGCCTAATGCGGTGCAGCAAAATTGTTTCAGCAATAAATTTTGAAACTCTGCGCTTTTGTATCCTCTATTCAAAAAAATCTTCTTCATGGAGGTTTTGGTAAACCATTACTCGTCATAGAAAATCATTTTTTAAACAGGAACTAATACTAAAAGACTTCGAATACCCTCAATGTAATTTCAAACGCAAACAAGTATATAACGTATACTAGTGCAATCGGATAACAACATTTTCAGATTGATAATGTAGGTGGATGATCCAGGGAAACAGGATACTGTGGTTCCCGCTGCAGGCAGATGAAAACAGATCAGCATGTACGAGGTGTTTATTTAAACAATAATTCCATCTGCTTACTGATAAATCCGACATTTTCAATTGTTGTTGTTACATGAAGGTACATTCTCTTTCGCACATATCAACAAATTTATGATTGCTTCTATAGAATTTTGAGTAGAATATGTTATCATTGAGGGGCCTTATTCATCCCTTAGAACTTAAGATATAAGGCTCATGCATTTCAGACAACTTGTGCCACCAACTTACTTAGCAATCGCTCCAATGATTTTAAATTTTAGCCCTTCTGAAGTAAATTTGCACAAGGTAGGGGAATCTACGTTCCTGTGGCCGCATTTTTACTAATCCGTTGTCTTATTTGCGCTTCAACACTATTTCAT
Organism: Echinostoma caproni; assembly: GCA_900618425.1. Classification (NCBI taxonomy): domain Eukaryota; kingdom Metazoa; phylum Platyhelminthes; class Trematoda; order Plagiorchiida; family Echinostomatidae; genus Echinostoma; species Echinostoma caproni. The sequence goes on along the minus strand of UZAN01040045.1, from coordinate 85,931 downwards.
TTTAACTAACTAGAAGGCAACTTTTGAGTTTTTCTTTTCACGAAACTTAATGCAACTGCAAAACCTGTCTAACTACTTTCATGAGTTTTTGAAAGATCTTATGTGAGAGAAAACTGGTTCTTAGTGAGCTGTTTAAGCCCTCCCATGATATAATCATCCAATTCTGCAGCCCATTTACAGTTAAGATAAACAACTTCATGGCTGGCAGGTTTTCGCGTTAATATGTTAATAAAATAAAGACGGGAAACTTCTAAAGTTTGTGTAGATGTCCCATATTTCAAAGTAAATTTTGCAACAGTTAATCGGATTTTAGATGCCGAACTTGCAAAAGAATGACCTGAAAACACCAGGTAAAAATATAATTGAACACAAAATTAAAAAAAGAATGTGCTCTCCGGATATCCAATGCCATTGTTCCAGAAGGACAGAAATCTCCGTTTGTATCCACATGAGGCTGAATGCAGAAGAAAGCATCGTTAATCTGTACCTTTTGTTTCTTTTCACTCAACAGGTTCACACTGCGCAACCTGGTGAAGGTGAGGAAGGTTTAGATGATGTGATGGGAGAGGCTATCATCAATGCGGCTGGAGAAGCGGTACGAATGGCAGCAGATATGGGCGGTACGGGCGGAGATTCAGGGGATTCCGATGCACCCGAACNCCCGAACCAGAAGAGTGGATCACGCTATCCGATTCAAATGCGTACATAGCTCCGCTGATTGCAGTGCTGGCGGTCATACATACCATTTTATCGTTTAGCATGCTGGTAGCATATTATTATCTCAAAGTACGTTCATTTACTTGTTTACAATTCATACTTTAGTCGATAATATTGATTGCACTTGAATTATCTCATCTGAAGGGATGAACTTATATCTATCCAGACCTAATCATATGGTATGATATTATGCAGCAAAAGGTTCTTTCTTCAAGTTTCTGCACCATAGACGGAATAAAATTCTACGCTACATATATCAGAGTTTGAGTCAACTGACTAGCGTTTTAACTGACCATTCAGTGGCACTAATAACACAGACGATTTTACAACATTGTGTCGGGATTTTCTTCAATTTGACGCAAAACGCTGTCAACTCAACCTGCACCGTGTACTGATCTTTAGCCGGAGATCAGAAAATTTTATGAATAGCCAATAATATTCGAATTTTCTGTTTAGGGTGTTTTTCTCATATGCATCGTCCGTTAGAATCCATAAAGTTATACATCTTCGTCCGTAACTTTACCCACGGGTACGCCATAATTATGCCACTTAGTTATTCGGGTGCTTGGTAATGTGGTATAAATCCTTTTTTACAATCACAGATTCGTCAAAAAATAACATTCCGGATAGGACTACATAAAGCAGAGAAATTTATTTAGTTTGGTGCTGATGTACCAACGAAATACGTAACACTTTTTATTCAAGCCTCGCACCTCTATATCACATTATTATGTTGCTAAGATAGCTCTTTATACATCCAGCAATACTTACTTTCCTTCCTATTCGCACTTATATTGTTTTTGATGATACTTATCTCTTGTCTATCTAATTTGCATTGATTTTCGTCTGGATCATTTCTAATCAAAGGTTCCTCTGGTCATCTTCAAACGGGAGAAGGAAATTTCTCGCATGCTGGAGTTCGAAGGGATGTGGATATCACAGCAGCCAGCTGAGGATAATTTGCGTGCACATTGGGATAAATTGGTCCTTTCGACTCCATCATTTCCGCAAATGTACTGGGGTAAATTCGTGAAGAAGAAGGTCCGCAACAAATACTCGGTGCAGTATGATTACGATGAAATCACAAGGCTGTTGGGCATGGATAAACCCGTTCCGGATGCGACGGCATCCAACAGTTCCATCATGAGCATGTGAGTCTTGATAAATTGAGCGGCAAAAGTGAACATATTGCTGCTATTGCAGATTTTTATCTGTCATGCTGCGGTTGACAATTCACATCCTGATCTCTGTTATAGCTAGAATCGTGGTCCGATATTGATCATAATAGTTGTGTTATACTTTATCTCAACGAACCTTTCAGCAGAGCAACTATAAATCACACTTCAAGCAAGTTATTAGGAAAAGTTGAAATAGTGAATGAGTTGAAATACAGAGAGCCAGTTTTTCCATCATTGGTTTATCAATCTGTGTATTCAGAACCAGCTTTGTGCAGTTTCAATTTCATATTCAACATATATGAAAATATTCCACCTAAACCTATCTCTCCGTTGAATTTCTATGATTCGTGTCTCTTAGTAAGTTCGCATAGTGCAGAAAGCAAACTGAATTAACAAAACAATGTTTTATCCGGTTGAATCACCTCATCTTTATGTTTTAGGTTTACTGGAATGGATTTACAATACTTGATTTGGAAATGGGGTGTGGTATTCACGGATATCGTAAGTACTTTGACATTCTACTTTTTGTATCTCATGTTTCGCTGTTTTGAGCCTTGTAAACTGTCTCAGAGAACTGAATGCAACATCTAAATAATTTCAGTCGGTCGATCAATTTTCTGCTCCGGTCTAATGCAATGGAGGGTGCTACAAATTAACTTCTGTTTTGATCTAACTACATATTGATTGAACCTATAACGAAAACAGACGAGCATGTTAAACTAAAACCCCTGCCAGACCAAACTTCCTGTTTAAAATGGAAATTTGGGAATGTAGTGTAGATATTCAGTGATGACCCAGATTACAGATAAAGATAATGATGGTGAAGATAAACAACTACCTTTTACTTTAATGGGATGGAAATGTTTGTGATAACCAACAAAAAGCACTGGACAGCTGTTTCGTCCTGTCTGGGACCCGTTATCATGATAGTCTGTCCTCTTTTGGTCACTCGGTTGCACACTGTATTTTATAAATTACCATTGGGCAGTGCAAAATATCGGATCTGCGTTTCCACGCCAGAGGAAATAACTTTCAAACATTGCGATAAAATAGTTAGCTTTTAATAACACAAGAGTCAACTCAGTGCCTTGATTTATAACAGGAAGTTTCTGTAAGGTCCAAGGACTTTCAACGACACTGATGGATGATCATTAGATCATCTAGTGTTCGCATGTAGAATGCTACTGGGATCTGATTCAAATAGTCCTAGGGGTTAGCGCATCGTATCAATAGTTTGTCGGGCACTCCAGTGTCCAGTATCAGGCTGTGAGGAACGATGCGCAGCTTTTAAGGTTTCACTCAAAGGTCATCGCAAAAAAGATGTAATGAAACAGATGTGATTCAATAATTCAGCTCGTTTGTTTGATGCTCTGAGGATTGTTTTAGGAATTTCATAGGAGCTTACCGAACGTTGTTCGCATAAATAAGTACTGCCTTCGTAATAGTGAGTGGTTTGCCTCAACCACGTATTTATTTTGATTACGAACTATATCGATGTTACATGGGTACAATGAACCTCTCAGTAACAATCCCTTGTCTATTAATCCATCCATGGTTTTACCTTTCAGTCGTTCCTTTATCTGGCCGTTTATTTTGCTGCATCTTTCTTCGGCAACTTCAACTATTTCCTTTATGCATGTCACCTTTTGGATGTGGCTGTCTCATTCAAAACATTGAACACCATCATTCAGTCTGTGACACATAACGGAAAACAGGTAAGCAATACTATTGGTTCTGTACAATTTGTTGTTTGTCTCTCATGAGAAGTATGTTGTGAAACCATCCAATCACTTCATACACTTGTTCGTTTGCTCATGAATAATATAATGATATATAATAATATATGATATAATCTCTCGCGAAATTCAACATGTGGGTTTTTTCAGCGCATCACATTATCTTATGGGAATATATTTTTCTTTTTCACCGTGCACAGAGAAGAGCTTAGGATGAGGAATAACGAAAAAGAGATTGTCACATTATTGTTTTCCCTCGTATTTATCTTGACTTAACTTCACTTTGACACGTAAATCTTATTCATAAAGACATTGGATCCCTATCGATTTCGGTTTGCATTTGTTACAATCATCAAACTTCATCTTCCGTGACCCACTTTAAGTGGGTCTGATTACTCATATGTTCCATCAAACGAGAAAACAGTAACAGGTTATGGCCATAGCAGAAAGCAGTATCACTGTGTTGATGAACAACGTGGGTAAGTTGAATGCCTGTAAAAAACGGGTAGACCACAGACCAGGAGGCCTGATACAATCTTGCGAACGCCGTCCGCTGCTTAATATTTCCATACCTACTCAACAGTTGATACTCTCTCTTATCACGCCTATTCGTTCAGGAAGTGGGCTATTTTTTAAATAGATGCAGCCATTCAGTCACCCCACTTTCGAGTTCACATCAATTCACGTTTTGAACTGTAACTGAGGATGCATTTTTCCTTGAATTTTCCTTCAGTTGGTTTTGACCGTGATGCTTACTTCCATTGTGATCTATCTGTACACGGTGATCGCCTTCAATTTCTTCCGTAAATTCTATGTGAAGGACAACGACGGTGTTCAGGATCCAAAGTGTAATGATATGAAAACGGTACGTTTGCAACGCAGATATACAATGAATTACTTTTGATGAAAAATACTGAATTACCTTTCTAATAAAAGATTGGTTTCTGGATAATGAATAATTGAATACTGACAAAAAATGTCAGTAACCATGTATGGTTAAGATGTAATGTATCGTATTACAGTATTGGGTAAGGCATACCACAGATTTAACTCTTACATTAAGTCATACAATTGATCAATGATTGCTTTCCTTCGGTTATTTTAATCCAGTCAATTTGAATTTGTGTGATACCGTTCTTGTTTTTACGTTTTTTTTTTACTTCTATGTGTACAATCAGAGGTACCCTGTTCTTTTAATTAATTTACTTGTGGTTTCTCTGGCAGGATCTGCATGGTTCACTTCTTCAATCTTTTTACGCAGACAAATATTTCTTGAACTAGGTTGAACAGGCATTATCTTTGCAGCAACAGTCGTAAGCTCATCAACTCAGGAAACACTGCTATCCATTATTGCGCGAATCAGAAAGAGCGTGTACATAATAGGAATATTTTATTTAAAACCAACCCAGATGAATAGGCTCATCCACTCCAGATTGGGCGATTAAAAGTGATGTCCATTACCAAGTCAAACGTTTTTAATCTACTTTGGACACAAACCGCTGTTTAGAACTCAGAATTGCAGTTTTATTTTACATCGTCCACGATACGGGTGTATCTTTTAAACCTTTTTCAACCAATCTGTGGTGAGGCATTTGACACAACTACAATAGTCGGCTGCGCAGCGCACGATCAAGACTTCACTTATACTCAAAGCTTTACAGCATCATCCTTTGTAGAAAATACAGTCAACATCCGTTGATCTCAGAATATCCTGATACACGTTGATCTGAATCGCTCACACCACCATTGCTAAAGTTTGTGCATTAAGGCTGAAGGACTACGGTATATGGCTAAATAATTGCGAGTTCTATCAACGCTTGATGGACAAAATGAAGAAGTCTATAACGATAAGTTATAAGCCATAACTTATAGTGCAAGAAATTATTTATCCCGAACAGTACAAAATTCCTTTGCACATGGACTGTCATTTTCTCTTCCTTAGTTCCGCTTTATCTCATACATATCAAAGTGCTATACTTCTGTCATCTTTTATATATTGAGTGATTTTGTCTCTAGATGTGACAAAATTATTCTTCTAGTTATCTGAAAAATCGTGTCCATCAGTTGGAGCCAGATGATACCTGATAATTAACCGACCACGGTTTGTTTTTACTTGTGTTATGAACCTGTTTGCCTTATCCGAAAAAAAAGTTGCCTGCCAGTCTGGTGCACATGTTCTTGTGTATTTCATTTTTCTGCTTTTTTAGTGCTTCATTTTCCATCTGCACACGGGTTTACGTGCTGGTGGTGGAATCGGTGATGAGATTGAGGCTCCGGATGGAGATGAATGGGAGAATTTTCGCATACTTTTCGACCTCACATTTTTCTTCTTTGTCATTATCATCCTGTTGGCTATTATTCAAGGTTTGTGCATCTGTTATGTATCACTTCATGCATATGCCTACGCACTATGAGTCATTTTGGTCTTCAGGATATCGACAAACTAAGCACATGTAGTGGACAGTTTCTACTGGCCTTCCTGTCTAGGTTGAGGTTTACTCATCTTGCAATCGGAGACACTAACATAATATCAAAATTCTCCAGCTTCTTGATTTGCGAACCGGATGACCCAACAGTCTTATTTTAGTCTCTCAAGTTGAGCAAATGCATGAAAGTTATCTATTGCAATTTCGAAAAAGTCGGGAGAAAAATGGCTTTGTAGCGTCAAGAGAGGAAAGGTGAAGTGATTTGAAAACGATATGTTTAATGAAGAATGTAGTGGATTGGGATTTATGGCGGACCACCTTCTAGTCTGTGTAGGTACAAAATTCTTCGATACAAAAGCATGATAATTTGTTCGTTACCTTCCAGTTCTTGGAGTGTTATATTCTCATTGCGACTACAACACTATGGTTGTGAATATACATGTGAACAGGTTTCTCATTTGGGAGGATATCTG